>JAKIRV010000049.1:0-56360 GCA_022577725.1 Wickerhamiella dianesei | reverse complement strand
TTTCAAAAGAAGATTCACAGCATACTACACCAGAACCATATGGAATCAATATATCAACACAATTGGCGGAGCCAATTGGCACAAAAGTTTTGCTTCTTTTTCAAAAGAAGACCTACAACATGCTACACCAGAGCCACATAGAGTCCACCTATCAAAACAAAAGTTTTGCTTCTTTTTCGAAAGAAGATTCACAGCACTGAATGTAGATTCGGCAAAAAAAGAGATGATTAGGTCTATTTAACACATTTTAAGATTAAGCATTCATGTAAGTGGACGCCTCGACACCGTCGGAGGGGAACTCCTCGACCTTGACGGAGAAGCGGGACTGGATGTCCTCGAGCACCTTCTCGTCCTCCTCGCTGGACACGAGGGAGACGGCGAGACCCTTGGTGCCGAAACGGCCGGCACGGCCGACGCGGTGGAGGTACTGGTCGGCCTCCTTGGGCATGTCGTAGTTGATGGCGAGGTTGATGCGCTCAATGTCGATTCCACGTCCAAACAGGTCCGTGGCGACGCAGATGCGCTTGTTGAACTCCTTGAACTCCTTGTAGCGGGCAATACGCTCGCTCTGCTTCATGTTGCCGTGGACGGCAATCGACGGGAAAGAGCACTCGTTGAGCAGCTTGTTGAGGTGGTTCGCACGCGACGAACTGCGCACGAAGATGATCACCTGGTTGAACTCGAGGTTGTCGAGCAGCTCGTTGAGCTTGCGGTTCTTTTCCTCCTCCTTGAGCTTGACGTAGTACTGCTGCAGACCGTGGAGGGTGAGTTTCGCGTCGTCGTCGACGTAGAGCTCGAGGGGGCTCTGCATGAACTTCTTGGCCACGTCGCGGATCTCCTGGGGGAGCGTCGCCGAGAACATCATCACCTGCTTCGTGCGGGGGGTGTCCTTGAAGATCTCCTGCACGTCGCGACGCATGTTCAGCGACTCGAGCACCTTGTCGCACTCGTCGACGACGAACGTCTTGAGGTTCTTGACGTTGAGCGCCTTCTCGCGGAGCAGCGCGACCATGCGGCCCGGAGTGCCCACCAAAATGTTGGGCTTCTTGTCCTTGATGAGCGCCTTGTCGTTTGTGATGCTCTGGCCACCAAACACCACGAGCGTCGTCACGTCAGGAAGGTACTTGGAGAACCGGTCGTACTCGTTCTTGATCTGGTACGCGAGCTCGCGCGTGTGGCACAGCACCAACACGCTGATCTCGCCGTCGACAGGCTCAATCTGCTGCAGGGTGCTCAGGACGAACACGGCGGTTTTGCCGAGACCAGACTTGGCCTGGCAGATGACGTCGACGCCCACGATCGACTGCGGAATCGTTTCCTGCTGCACCTCGCTCGGGTGCTCGAAGCCGCAGTCGGTGATGGCCCGCAGCAGCTCCGGCTTGAGCAGCAGGTCCTTGAAACCCGTCGTGTTCGAGCCAACGTGCGATCCCTTGATCACCGTCGCCCCGTCCGGCGCGCTCGAGCCGTTCGTGGCGGCTGCCGCCGCCGCCGCCTCGCCGGTGGCCGCGCTCGGCGCAGACGTCGCCACGTCCTCCGTGTCGGAGTAGTCCAAAAGCTCTTCCTCGCGCTTCGACATTGATGTAGAAGGGTGGTCCCAGACGGCCCAACGTGGACACCTTGGGTATATGCGTAATCTATCTTGCATAAGTGCTTACTACATGACCCGGCGTGTCGTGGGTTAGGCGATGCAGGCACTCGTCCGTTCTCCGTGGGGCACTGTTTGTCAAGGTTGGTAGTTGTTCTTTTGAAAAAGAACCAGAACTTGCGTGGCAATTGGCTCCGCCAATTGGGATTTCGGGGTGGGCTGGGTGGTTGTTCTTTTGATAAAGAACCAAAACTTTTCGTTGCAATTGGCTCCGCCAATTGGGTCTCCCGCATCAAACTACCGCGCTAATATTTAAAGTTCAGATCTCGCATACGTATCGCGTCTCCTGCGTCCACGGTCCCACTATCAAGACTTGGCACCGCCCAAGTTGAAACTTTACACAAGGTTTATGCGTTTGAACCTACGCTCCTTCTATACAAGGTTCCAAGCTCATTGGCTTTATTTTGAAAAAGAAGCTGGTACTGTGGTTTACTCGGTGATTTGTTCTTTTGAAAAAGAACCAAAACTTTTGTGGCAATTGACTCCGTCAATTGTGGTCTACGTAACACACGTACTTTTACAAATTTACAGAAAGATGGCTGGTAGTGGTACTGTATAGTTTACTGGGCGGCTTGTTCTTTTAAAAAAGAACCAAAACTTTTGTGGCAATTGACTCCGTCAATTGAAGTCTTGACAGTTTGGACCTTCTCACAAGCAGCTAGAGAGTTATTAGCACTGCATACTACACACAATTGGCGGAGCCAATTGGTACAAAAAAGTTTTGCTTCTTTTTCGAAAGAAGTCACAAAAAAGAAGTCACAGAAAGTACAGCGTCTTATGCTCAATTGGCGGAGCCAATTGGAACAAAAACGGTTTTGCTTCTTTTTCAAAAGAAGTCACAGAACCACAGAATGGAAGAAGGGTATTATCAAAATGGGTAAATAAATATTAGACCTGGTAGCGTTTGCTGCGCGCAGAAAGCTCGCGGAGTCGCTCGACGGCGCGAGGATGGCGCTTTTCGGCTGCCTTGGTGTAAAAGTCCTGGGCGCGTTTCGCGTCGCGGGGGACGCCGATGCCGGTCTCGTAGAAGTATCCGAGAGCAAACAGGGCGCGTGTGTGGCCCTTTTGGGCAGCCCGTTCCGCCCACAGGAACGCTTCAGTGTCGCTTTGGCGGAGGGTGCGATCGGCACCGGTTCCGGTCCAGTACCATCCGCACATGCCGAGTTCGGCGTCTGCGTCGCCCTGTTGGGCGGCACTCATGTACCACGACACGGAACGCGTCGAGTCGACGCCGCACCCGAGCTCGCCGAACTCGTAGGCGCGTCCAAGACGCGACTGCGATGGCGCATAACCCAGTTTCGCTGCCTGGTAGTAGAGTTCCAAGGCTTTCGAGTCGTTCTTGGGCAGGGCATCGCCATCGCGGTAGCAGCTCGAGGGCGCTCGCTCGTACAAGAGCGCCAGTTCGTGGATGGCATGCGGCGTGTAGCTGTCTGCCTTGGCGGCAGCACGCTGGAGCCACGTCAGGCCCTCTTGGAAGTTGCGTTGCGAGCCCTGGCGCTGGTCCTGGAGCGCAAGCATGCCGAGTTTGTACATGCTGGACACGCTGCCCAAGTGGGCGGCCTTCTTGTACCAGCTCAGGGCCTTGTCGCTGTCGCGTTTCGTTCCGACGCCAAACTCGTGGCACACGGCAATGCGGTAGCACGCCTCGGGATGGTCGAGCTTCGCGGCACGGTTGTAGAGCTCCAGAGCCTTTTGCTCGTCGACCTCGAGTCCAAGCTGGCCAGACGAGTAGCTCGAGCCAAGATAGAACATCGCGTTCGGGTACATGGACTTTGTCGCGAGCCGTTTCGTGATCTTGAGCGCCTGCGCCGTCCACGCTTCCTTGTTGCGGGTCTCCTGGCGCACGTCGACCCGCATCGTCGACGGGTTCGCCGGGTCTGTGTAGCGCGACGCGAGCACCTGCGCCGCCTCGGACAGCTTCTTGGCGAGATCGAGCTGGACCTCGGGGTTGTGTGGCTGCGACGCGGCGTGTCGCCGGATCGTCTCGAAGGACTCGACGTCTATTTCGCGGTGCGGCGGTTTCACGATGGTGATGCCGTGGCCAAAATCGCCGCTGTTGCCGCTGGCATGGCCGTACTGTCGTCGCGGCATTGGTTTCGCTGTTTCGCCGCTCATTACCCTGGGAGAATCGGCGGGACCACGCTGCGGGCTCGAGAACATGCCACTCCGTGTGCCAACGGGCGTTATCGGCGTGTCAGTGGACTCGTGGAGAACGGGCGCCGACGCTCTGTGGCGGACCTGTTGGGCGATCTTTTCGCGTACAGCCGCCGGAACCGGCGGAACCTGAGGTCCCTGTAGACCCTGTGGACCCTGGAGACCCTGTGGACCCTGTGGGGAAATGGGCGATGTCGGTGGAATGGGCGGCAGGTGCTGGTTCAGGTTGTGGTACGATTGGGCCTGTGGGTGAACCTGTGGGTGAACCTGTGGTTGTGGATGTTGGGCCTGCTGGTATTGGTGAACTTGGTGATGTTGGTGTGGAACCTGATGAACCTGATGAACCTGTGGAGCCTGATGATGAGCCTGGTATTGGTGGGGCTGGTTCAGCTGGTTCGGCTGGCTGGGCTGGTTCGGCCGGTAAAGATGCGTCTGCTGCATCTGCTGAACCGGCGGCGTCGCCGTCCGTCCGGGCGCCAGTGGCATCTGCAACGGCGAGTACGTCTCCTGGTCCTGGGGGTACGGCGTTGGCCGTCCAGTGGCCAGTCTCGGGGGCATCAATCGCGGATTCCGGGGGGCGGGCATCTGCACCGGCGGCTGGAGCGGGTGCACCGACGGATTGGGGCCCTGGTTCGCCATTGCGGAGCGCCAAGAGGGTGGGGTACTGAAAATCCTGGTGAGGTCTCCCCGTATTAGTAGTGGAGGATATTATATTAGCTCAGATAGAGAACCTTGATCAGCATGCGGGGTAAGGGCACAACGTTTTTCGCCGGCTGTTTCGCTATTTCGCTATTTCGCTTTTTCGCTTTTTCGCTTTTTCGCCGTTGATTTCGCACTTTATGTTGTTGTGTTTCTTTTTAAGTCTTCGAAAATTTCAGCACTGCCGCCGTTTATACTCCTCTCTAATTGTAGCTATCACCGCCAAATGTTTCATCGAAATTACCATACAAAATTAACTCTACTCGCGAGACACGTCGCGGCCGAAAATCGACACCTTGAGCCAATCAAGTCCCACCAGCAGCTTGTTCCGCAAAGAGAATGACATGCTCAGGTACGCACTGCGCCAGAAAATAAACGTTCCGCGTCCACTCAGCGAGAACATCTGGCCCTTCCACGACAGATCCGCAACCGCCTTGTCGCTGCCAATGTACGCGAGTTGGCCCTGGTGCGTGTACTTGAACTCCTGGGGCTGGGCCAGACGCTCGAGACGACGTTGGAGCAAACGCAGTTCCTTGTCGTCACGCGCGTGTCGCAGCTGGTCCTCGTAGTCGGCAAATCTCGCCTGCTTGTTGAGCAGCTGGCCAAGGTACGAACCTTCCTGCGTGGCCACCTGTGCCGTGGGAGCGAGTCCAATCGCCGCACAGTCGCCAATGGCATAGATATCGTGGGTTCCCTTCACCTGGAGGAACGCGTCAATGTCGAGTCCACGACGCGACTTGGCCTGCTCAGGAATGACCTTGAACAAGTCCGACACAACCTTGCGAACGCGAACACCGCCAGCCCACACAAATGTGCCGTACGGCAGCTCAATCGGCGTCTTGGTGCCGTTGGGTTCCGTGTGAACAGCGTAGATGGTGTCCTCCGTGACCTTGTTGACGGCAGTGTTCGTCATGACCTCGACGTGCTCCTCCTTGAGCTGCGCCTCGGTGTAGTCAATGAGCAGCTTCGAGAACGAGTTCAGAACGTTCGGCAGAGCCTCCACCAACGTCACCTTGAAGTCCTCGTGGGTCGACTCGCCAATGTACTTGTTCAGGTCGTTGTGGTAGAAGTCGTACAACTCGCCAGCAAACTCGACACCGGTAGGACCGGCACCAACCACCACCGTGTGGAGCAAACGCTTACGGGTCGCATCGTCCAGGCCAGGGAAACTCGCAGCCTCCATACAGTCCATGATACGCTTCCTAATCTTGGCCGAGTCCTCAACCTCCTTGAGGAAGCAGCCGTTCTCCTTCACGCCAGGGATGCCAAACGTCGACACATCGCTGCCAACAGCAATCACAAGCTTATCGAACGGAATCTCCCGCGGATCGTGCGGAATTCCGGCCACTTCGTCTTCTGTAGCTCCTTCCTTCACCGTAACTGTGATCTTACGCGCATAGGGGTCGATCTGCGTCACCTCACCCTCAACAAACGTCGAGGTCGTCGACTTCTTGCGCAGAATTGCCCGCGTGGGCTCCATGATAGACCGGTGTTCGACGGCTCCAGTCGCACACGACGGCAGCAACGGCGTGAACAAGAAGTAATTGCGCGGGCTCACCACTGTAACATTGTAATTGGCAAAGTCCAGCGTCTTGAGCAGCGCAGCAGCGCCCCAGCCACTTCCGAGAATCACGAGACGCGGTTTCGACACGTCTGCCGGTTTCTGGTCAGGAAGTCTTGTCGCGTCCCAGATCGAGTAGCCCAGGTACGCGCCTCCAGCGAGTCCAGCAAAGCCGATAAGCCGGAAAGCGCGGCGAACAAACCCTTTCTTCGCTGGTGGGGGCTGCGGAACCGTTTCCGGTGCCAATCGGCGCGACGACGTGCTAAACGCACGAGCAATGCCCCTGCCGAAGGAGCGCGACAACATTTGTGTAAAAACTCGGAAAGTGTGGTGCTTGAAACCACGCACGCCAGCCGTGCGAAAAGGAAGAACAAGCAAGGGTCCAGGCCTGCTCTACGCTTTTATGTGAGCACCTCGACAGAAAAAAATCCCACGCGGCTGAGAGAGGGGGGGAAAGGTCCTTGGGAGAGTACCGAGATTTTTCATCCTCCCCTCAGCTGTGATCGGCACTGTGCATGTTGCATATTATTGGTGCATATTCATTTTCCGGGCCATCATTTTTCTACGCCGTCGTTGTCGTTGTCTACGCAAAAATTACCGCACCCTCGTATCGTTGCTGTCCCTGGCATTAGCGAAAGCCGTTGGGTTTGTCACTGCAGAGTGGCATATTTCCGGTGGGTGTTGCGATACTGTCAAATCGCCGGCGAGCCCATGACAAAGATCGCGCCCGTGATCTAGTGGTTATGATGTGAGCTTCCCAAGCTTGATACCGGAGTTCGATTCCCCGCAGGCGCACTTTTTCTGGTCGAGTACGCGTTCTTTTTGTCGTTCGACTCTCTTTTTGGTGGGTTTCTTCTTTTAAAAAAAAAGCAAAACTTTTGTACTGGTCTGAGTACGGTACTATCAATATTCGAGTATGCTGGGTATCTTCTTTTGAAAAAGAAGCAAAACTTTTGTGGCAGTTGGCTCCGCCAACTGATCTGAGTACAGTAGTATCAATAGTCGAATATGGTGGGTACCTTCTTTTGAAAAAGAAGCAAAACCGTTGCAATTGGCTAGCGCCAATTGTGGGTATTGTTGGAGGAGTTGCACACCAATTGGCGGAGCCAATTGCTACCAAAGTTTTGCTTCTTTTTCAAAAGAAGAAATTCACCCAGTCCCAGTTCAATCGTCAATACAGTTGGCTCCGCCAACTGCCACAAAAGTTTTGCTTCTTTTTCAAAAGAAGAATCGATTCGCCAGTACTGAAGCCCAAAGCACTCTGGATTCACCGTATTAGTATATCACGCGGCGCCGTTGGTGTAGTGGTAACATACCAGCCTTCCAAGCTTGTGCGCAGGGTTCGATTCCCTGACGGCGCATCGAATTTTTTTGCTGCGTTGCGCGACAAACGCCGATATCGCTCTGGTGGCCGCATCTGTGCTTAAAGTTTCGTACCTAATCAGACATGCACTGCGCAGACCGTATCCGTGATCGACGCATATCGCGCAATTTTGGAAAATTAGTCACTGTGGTCCGAGTAGCGGTGCAGTAACGTTCATTGTGTCACGTTCATTGTGTCACACATCACCAAAAATGGGTCTCAAACCGTGGGTAGTACAAAAGTTCGGCGGTACGAGCGTCGGAAAGTTTCCGTTGAATATCGCCAGAAACATTGTCGATGTCTACGAGCGCGAACACCGCGTCGTCATCGTTTGCAGTGCAAGGAGCACAAACGTCAAGGCAAAGGGAACCACCACCTGTTTGCTGCGTGCGGCAGATTTGGCGGTGTCACAAGAGGGAAATTTTGTTCAGGAAATCGAGGAAATTCGCAAGGATCACATCGAGGCAGCAAACAGCACCATTTCACAGCCGGCGCTCGTTGATGAGCTGGTTTTAGCCATAAACGACGAGTGCGACCAGGCAATTAAGATTCTCGAGGCGTCCAAGATCCTCGACGAGGTCAGCAGCCGCACTCTGGATTTGGTCCTGAGCATTGGCGAGAAGCTGAGTTGTTTGTTCATGACTGCTGTTCTCCGCAGTATTGGACGCAAGGCTGAATTCGTCGACTTCAGCCGCATTGTCACGAGCGAGTCGTCGGAACTCAATGCGGAGTTCTATTCAGATCTCCACGAGGCGATGGCGCAGCGCATCTACGAGGTTGGAGACGCGATCCCTGTCGTCACCGGATTCTTTGGTTTGGTACCGGGTGGTTTGATCAACGCTGTGGGTCGTGGTTACACCGACCTGTGTGCTGCATTATGCGCTGTGGGATTAAAGGCCGAAGAACTCCAGGTGTGGAAGGAAGTCGACGGAATTTTCACTGCGGACCCGCGAAAAGTCCCGACGGCACGTCTTCTCAGTGACATCACGCCTGAGGAAGCAGCAGAGCTCACCTACTACGGCTCCGAGGTCATCCACCCGTTCACCATGGACCAGGCGATCCGTGCCCGCATCCCGATCCGCATCAAAAACGTCATGAAACCCGAGGGACAGGGCACCCGCATCTTCCCCCCGCAAAATTCGTTACCCGGTGAAGCAACGCCATTACATCCACCCTTGGCAGCAGATAAGCTGAACGAGGCAGCGTTAAAACGCGGTCCGACCGCCGTCACGTCGAAAAATAACATTCTTGTTCTGAATATCCATTCCAATCGCACGCGCCAGAGCCACGGCTTTTTGGCCCTCGTGTTTGGCATCCTCGACAGGTGGAAGTTGGTGGTTGACCTTATTTCAACCTCCGAAGTGCACATTTCCATGGCCATCCACGCCGCCATGCCGGAAGCCCCTCTCGCAGATGCCCTCCAGGAGCTCCGTCGCTATGGTTCTGTGGACGTTACGCGAAAACTCTGCATTGTGTCCCTTGTGGGCACACACATGCGCCAGCAGATTGGTGTTGCCGCCGAAATGTTCAGTGCACTTGCCAGTGCCGGCGTCAATCTCGAGATGATCAGCCAGGGCGCGTCCGAAATCAACATCTCCACTGTCATCGCCGAATCAGACGTTCTCAAAGCGGTCAACGTCCTCCACCACCGCCTCCTCTCGCCTGCTGCCGAGATCTAAAATGTATATACTCTTCTTTTACTTAGTGGTCTTCTTTTGAAAAAGAAGCAAAACTTGGTTGCAATTGGCTTCGCCAATTGGGTCCAGATTCTAAGATGTACCAAAATATTTTACCGGTGTGGGAAACACAACTCAAATACCAACAATTGGCGGAGCCAATTGGGTTCAGACTCTAAGATGTACCAAAATATTTCACCGGTATCGGCAACAATTCAAATACCAACAATTGGCGGAGCCAATTGCGACAAAAGTTTTGCTTCTTTTTCAAAAGAAGGTCTGCAAAGCCACATCGGAAAGTTCTAACTCGTAACAGCGATCTATCTAATCTAGAAACTAGAAAGTAAAGACCTGGGCATCGGCCTTGATGGAGGCCTTGGACCAGCCGAGGTCCTGGGATGCCTTTTTCATGGCGGCAATCATCGGCGGAGGTCCACACAGCAGAAGCTTGTGTTCGGGATCGGCGTCGGGAAGAGTCGCCTTGATGACCTCGGGAGTGACGAAGCCGGCGAACCCGGTCCAGTTCTCTGGCGTCTCGTTGAGCACGTAGTGGACCTTGATGCGTTCAGGGTGCGCAGCAGCGAGAGCGTCGAGCTCCTCGCGGAGGAAGATGTCGACCTCACGGACGTTGGCAAACACCAACGTGGCCTTGGTGGAGTCTGAGGGGTCGGCGGCAATCGCCTGGAGGATCTGGTACATGGGCGTGATACCGGAACCGCCGGCAATCATCGCAATGTGCTTCGTGGTGTTCGGCTTGTAGAGGAAGTTACCCTTAGGGCCACGGACCTTGATCGAGTCGCCAATCTTGAGCTCGTTGATGTACTTGGACACGTTTCCGTTGTCGTACGACTTGACCAGGAGCTCAAAGTAGCCCTTGGTGCTGTCGGTCGACACCGGCGTGTACGAGCGCACAATCTCCTTGCCGTTGATCGGCGCAACCACCGACACGTGCTGGCCAATGGGCAGACCGAGCGTAGCCTCCGGATGCGGCAGCTGGAAGCGGTAGATGGCCGTGTTCGGACTCACCTTCGTCTTCTTCACCAGCTTGAACTTGCGCCAGTTTGTCGGGTGCAAAACGGGGCCGGCAGCGCGTCTCACGTTGAGAAACAGCAGAGTCACGAGAAGCAGCGCCGCAGTGGCAATCAGGGCCGGGTTGAGTGCCATTTTTGAGGTCTAACGGTAAGTGACGACAATAACCTTTCTCGTGGTTCTTACTCATGGTGCCATCTTTGGCGCAGGGGGTTCGGGTGGTCGGCTCATGACCCGATCGGCCAATATCGTCGTGCGATCTTTGGTGGTTGTTCTTTTCTGACTTTTTTTTTTAAAAATTTGCGTGTTGTGCCACGTCAAGAGACACCTTTTTGAACGTGTGGTGTCTTCTTTGGTAAAGAGGTGATTCCTTTGGGTATTTCTTTGAGTGGTTCTTAAGGGTGGTTCTTCTTTTAAAAAAGAAGCAAAACTTTTGTGGCAATTGGCTCCGCCAATTGGGCTAGCAGGGTCTGTGTCTGGTGCCTTCATAGTTTGTCTTATGATCGCCATATGTCCACCGTAGTTTGTAGATCGTCTCCGCAAACCACAATTGGCGTTAGTCAATTGCCACCAAAAGTTTTGCTTCTTTTTCAAAAGAAGAACCATCCAAAGAACGTTCTCTATACCAACCTTGTCACGATACGTCCTTCCATCAGCCGTACAAGGTACCCAAATGACTTCCGAAACCCAATTGGCGGAGCCAATTGCCACAAAAGTTTTGCTTCTTTTTCAAAAGAAGATCCACAATAAACACTTCAGAAAAGATTCACAAAGAGATCCGCAAGTGCACAGATCAACGACAACTGTGGAACAAGCGCAGGCTTGAATAAGCACGCTAACGATGGCCTCCAAGCTGAGCTTGGACACTGCGCGGAAGGTGTGTAGCGACCTCGTGAGAACAAAGGACAGGTCTGCGTATGTGCTGTCCAAGTATGTTCCTGCGTCTTTGCAGGATAGTATACTTGGTTTGAGGGCGTTCAACATCGAGACAGCCAAAGTGGTGGATGGAGCCACGGAGCCAATGGTAGCCAAGATCCGGCTCGGATTCTGGAAAAATGCCGTCCAGAACCCTGCGAGTGTGGCTGGAGAAGAACCAGTTACCACTCTACTGGCGGCTGCCCAACCGAAAATCCACAACAGGTACCTTTTGACGATGCTCCAGACACGAGACACGCAGCTGGGAAGAGCTCCTCTCCGGTCCATAGAGGACATGGAACGGTTTGGCGAGGGCGTATACTCGCAGATTTTGTATGCAACGCTGGACGTTCTTCAGACAGAGTCTCCTGGGCCAGCAAAGTACCTCGCAGAACACCCTGAACTCGATGAGATGGTGAGCAATTGTCTCGCCCATATTGGCCAGGCAACGGGCATTTCGGCACTGCTACGTGGGTTTGCGTTCTACGTCAAGAAGCACAACTACCTCAATCTGCCTGTGAGCGTGCTGGCCACGCACCACATCCAGGAACAGGCAGTGTTGGACGGTGAAATTCCTGCTGATCAGCTCAAGGACGCTGTTTTCGAGGTCGCAACTCGTGCCAACGATCATATCATGACTGCACGGAAACTTTTACGCGATCTCGCCGACGCTACAGGCGGCGTACCAACGTCAGTCGTGGCCACGGCGATGAACGCCGTCCCAGTTCAGCTGTATCTCGAGCGTCTCGAACAGAACGACTTCGATCTCGGCAAACCCGTCTCGGAATGGAAACTGCCCTGGCGGTCGTGGCGAGCGTATTCCAAGCGAATGATCTAGCCTTTTGTACATACACTTACTACCTTTTTCTTTTGTAGATGGAGGTTTACTTAGGTGGTTCTTCTTTTGAAAAAGAAGCAAAACTTTTGTTCTAATTGGCTTCGCCGATTATATAGCTATTTTACTACTCAGAGAAACTCAATTGGCGGAGCCAATTGCCACAAAAAGTTTTGCTTCTTTTTCAAAAGAAGAACTACCAAGTGTACTAACCTAATAATTGGCGAAGCCAATTAGAACAAAAAGTTTTGCTTCTTTTTCAAAAGAACCACAAAGTCTAATAAAGATAACGAGAACAAAAGAGTGTTATAAGTCGTCTAGAGTAAGACTTAGAGAGGAGGATGCAATAATTAGAGTAGTCGTCTGCCAATGTTCCCTGAAATGACGGCAGTACCGAATAACGCCGTGGCCACGGACCCGAGAAGCCTGATCTGGTCCGCCTGTGAGCTCAAAATGTCCCGCACCTCAATGCCCAGGAGCGTGGTGCCTGCGAGGGTGCTGAAAACGGCAAGAACGAATCCGTCGACGGTCCTGTCGACCACATACCACAAGCACGGGTTTGCCAGCGCCCAGAACAGCATTGCCTCCGGCGTCAGCTTCTCTGCGGCGTACATGAGACCGAGGAGAAGACCGTAGCCGCGAACTACGGGCATCCAGTCCTTGCTGGCGGAGTTGAGGCGTTTACCGAGCACGGAATCGAGCCAGGGCAAAGCGAGGGCCGAGAAAACGAAGATTCCTGCCTGCACGAGCCACAGATCCGACGTCACGAGCGGCAACTGCAGGTGCATGATCCTGCCATGGCCCAGACCGCCAGCGACCAGCGCAAGGATCGTGAGGGCGAGCCGCGGATAGTTGTGGTGGCGTCTCAGCAGCGGTGACTGGCCACCGGCAATGCTATGGCTGCGCGTGTGCATCGTATGGCTCGGTGGTCTCTCGTTGAGACCAAATCGCGTGTATCCGGCTGGCGGGAACCTGCTGCTCTCAGGGACGTCGCCACTGAGCTCTGCGAGACTCACCTGCGAGCCGAACACGTCCCTGAGCGAGGAGGACCCGAGATCGCGTTGGCTCATTTTTCAAAACTGGGGAAATGGAAAGGAGCAAAAGTGCCTCGGCCAGTGTTTATATTTTGTATGCTGCGCAACTGCGTCTCGCTAAGCTCCCACCAGGCCCTGTCCCACCTGACCATGTGACATGTAATCGAGCAGTACGATGTGCCTGGTGGGGTATTGGGGGTTTGGGGTATTTGGTGGTTGGTTTTTGGTGGTTGGTGAGTAGTTTTCGGGGAGTTTCTTCTTTTGAAAAAGAAGCAAAACTTTTGGTGGCAATTGGCTCCGCCAATTGGGTTCTTCGACGTAGTTTCGGGATTATGGGTTGGTTTCTATGGTTGGTTCTCGCGGAGTTTCTTCTTTTGGAAATGAAGCAGACCTTGCGGCAACCTTTTGTGGCAATTATCGGAGCCAATTGGGTTGTTCTACGTGGTTTGGGCCGGTCTTTGTCTGATACTTTAGACACACAAATTGGCAGTCTCTACAAGGATATTCTTCAGAAGATCTGTCGCCCCAAAGTGTGCGGGAGTTATATCTAGTTGGTGGTGCTTTTTTTCTGGCAAAACGCAGCTATTCCACAAAAGCTTTACCTTTTCTGATCATTCGAATATTAAGTACAACTAAGTTCAAAATTTAGTGGTAGCGTCGACGCGGCCGCGAGTCGGAGATGTGCGTCGATTGTTCCTCGAAAATGTGCTCGTAGCCCGGACGCATGGTTTTGGGGCGGTTGGCAGGCTCTTCAGAAGGACGTTTCTGGCCAGAAGGTCGATCATCGCGTGGACGGTCCGCCCTGGGTCCACGGGGCCGTTCGGTTTTATCTTGTTGCGAACGTGGTCTACCAGGAAGTGCGGATCTGTCGGGGATCGTGGATTCCGAAGTTGATGGCTTCGATTCTGATTCTGGCTTTGCTGGTAGTTTTGGTTCTGGTTCTGGCTTTGGTGGTAGCGTTGGTTCTGATTTCGGTTCTGGTTTTGGTGGTAGTTTTGGCTCTGGCAGCTCAAAAACGTCCGTCCAGTGCGGTTCGCGCAGCTTCAGACGCGCAACAAGCGAATTGGCCGCAGTACGCACATCCTCGGGACCTCCGAGTGTGAGTGGCTCAACTCTCGCGAGAATCGCTGCTCCGTGGCTCCGGAGAACTGGGAACTCGCCGAGAACTTTGGAAGTGAGTTGGATCGCGTTCATCGCCGGAATCGCCTGCAGGTTTTCGGCATCAATACACTGCTGGATGGCACGCACAAACGCTAGATGCCACTGCTCGACTGCCTTATTCGCACGTTTCGCCTGAAGCTGGAGCGTGTCCTGAACAAACACAGCGAAACTGTCGACCTCGCCAGGCGTCGAACTTGCGAGAACTGCAACCAACACTGTCTGGCTGAACACCTCCGCAAGCACCTTGGCGATTTCGTCAGGAACACTGTTCACCAAAACATCAACGAACCTGCTCGTGAACAGAGCGTCTAGTGGCGACTGTACGGCTCGCGGGAGAACGCAAAGCTCGACAAAGTTCGTCGCGGTGGAGAACCACTGTTTCGATGCCGTTTTGATCTGCATACTCACAGTGCTGTATCGAAGCTTGTGGGCGAGTCTCTCGCGCTGCTGGACTTGCGCGTCCTCTTCGGTTGTTTCGTAGATCTTATCATCGAAACTCACATCGTACCCGCTCAGGGACCAGAACATCCGATACAAATCGTGGTCGATCTCGTCGCCAACCACACCACTCACGTCGAGGTTGTCGAGGTACGGACGCCAGGCGGCGAACGCAAACGGCAAGGGAACGCCCAGTTTGACGAGCTCGCCAAAGCTTGGCAGGTCCACCGATTCATGTTGGCGATGGATAAAGTCGATAAGCAACGAAAGCGTCTCACTCGTCTCGTCATAGTACACGGCAAGTTGTCTCGCCGTCGATGGAGATGTGTTTTGCGTCGCAGCGAGCTGGATTTGCGACACCAACAACCCTAGTCCAACAACCCACGACCCGATCTTTGGCCATATCGCCGTGTCGAGTGCTTCCACGGCATATTGCGGTGCGGAAACGTGACCGAGGCTCTTGAGAACTCGTCGGCGCGTTACACCACGGTACATGATTCCCTCGAGATGGGCGAGGCCAATGTTTGTTAGCGGCATCGCGTCGCCAAGCTTCGCAACGAACTCGTGGAACATGTACAAGTAGTCGTGTCGACCATCGCGAATAAGCGCCAGCAAATAGTTCGCAATTGGCTCGATCCGGAAGTACATCCTGAACGAAGCCGCTCGCGTCGGAACCATGCCCAGCTCCGTGAGCATTCGCGTCATCAACACGAGCCACTTACGCGGGAACAAACCATCATCGGACCGTCCTGATCGTCCCAAACTCAGCCTGTCCAGTATCACCAATGGCAGGGCCAACTCGACCATGCGCGGAAGCTGTTTTTGTGCCATCGTCGGCAACAGTGTTGCGATCTTGTCGTAGTTTTCTGCCTGGCCAACAATCACCACCAACGCCGACATGGGATCGCGTTGGATGAGCTCGTCGAGAGACTCTGTGATTTGCAGCGTCAGCTTGTCCGTGATACGCCTCAGAACGCTCCGGGTCTCGTGTTCAGTCTTTTGCGACGCTTCCTTGGCTCTTTCGTCTGTCTTGCACAGGTCGTAGTACCAGTACGACAGCAGCGAGTACAGCATGTGCGAGTGGTCTTTGGTGTCGTCGGGATTGCCTTTCGACGCGAACGAAAAGACCTTTCGTGCAGATTTACGCACTTCCACGGGCCCAAATAGCACGAATATGAAATAGCGTTTCAAAAACACCATCAGCCGCTCAAACAAGTCCGGTCGTGGTCCGTCGCGAGACTGTTTCAGCCCAGCCAAAATGCCGCTGGCAATCGCATTCACAAGATCCGGACGCAGGGGCTCACACAACTTCAACCAAACTGGTGCCAGTATCTCGAGTTGGGCCAAAGATGTTACTTCAACCAGTTGGGTAGCGTCGCCATGGGCTTCCGCCATCAGTTCCTCGACGGAACTGTTTTTCAAAGGAGCAACATAGGCGGTAACTCCTTTGTTGAGCGCTGCATTGATACGGGGCAGTTTGGCGAGATTCGGGTAGCGTGCGAAAAGCGGTAAAAGTGGCTGCGGGTCAATGGACACGGCTTGGCAGATGATTTGGAGGAAGCATCCTGTTTTGGGTGGCTCCACATCTTCTGGCTCCTCAGTCTCTCTTTCGACGCTTTCTCTTTCTTCGGTCTCTCTTTCCACGCTTTCTCTTTCTTCAGTCTCCCTTTCTTCGGTCTCCCTTTCTTCCGTGTCCATTTCCTCGTCCCGTTCTTCGTCCCTTTCTTCGCCCTGTTCTTCAATGTCCCTTTCCTCCGTGTCCCTCTCTTCGGTGATCATCTCATCGTCCTCCTCGTTGTACTCGTCTTCCTCGTCGCTATCCGGAAGTGCAGCCGCCATGGCGAGAGAATTGACACCAGGAGACTCTTCTTTTTTGACTACACCCACCTGCGAAAGCGCGTCTCCAGGATCGGCAATCGCGTAGGCATCCTCCAGTTCCAGGATCTTGTGTCCTAGGAGCAGTCCCGCAGCCGCAGTCGCGTACCGGCTACGACGCAAACGTGATCCATTGACGCGTTGTCTGACAACCATCACAATCGCCTCTCGCGTCCATCCTTGAGTTTTAAACGTCGTCACGAGCTGTGTTTGGGTTCTCGCGTCTTGTGCTCTTCCCAGTCGATCTACGAGTACGTCGAGCACCTTGTACGGTTCGAGTCGGAACGTGCCGAAAATCTCGCCTAATTTTGAAGGCTGCGTGAACAGTCGTGCGTATCCTGCACTACATTCGCGTGCCAAGTCGTAGGTGAGGATTTTGGTGGTTTGCGCATTAATTGTCTGGTTCTGGCGCTTCAGAACGAGCGGGTCGACCAGCGACACGTCGCTCAGCTGCTGCGTCGGTCCGAGATACGTCGCCAGAGCCTCGGGACTTATTTGCAGCTGTTTAAGCAGGCTAACAATCTGCGGATCTTCGAGGCCATCTGCGGCAACGACCGTGTGCAAAAACAGCGGCAGATCCGCTTCTACCAGCTCCTCGGCACGTTTCGTCACGTCCGACCCGCTCCGTGCATCCTCGAGCACCTGTGCGGCCTCCAATGCCACGTCTACTGCCATTGACCAGTGGTCCCGTGAACTCGAGATGAATCAGCTTCTCGCGATCTAAAGGCCTAACCCCATCTCCAAAAAAGGCTACGGCA
Source organism: Wickerhamiella dianesei (assembly GCA_022577725.1). Lineage (NCBI taxonomy): Eukaryota > Fungi > Ascomycota > Dipodascomycetes > Dipodascales > Trichomonascaceae > Wickerhamiella > Wickerhamiella dianesei. The sequence goes on along the minus strand of JAKIRV010000049.1, from coordinate 39,217 downwards.
GCTGTTTGAGCCTATCATGGCTGTGACGGAGCACTACTATGCGCGGCAGCAGGCTCGGCACCTCGGTCTCGGTAACGCCGACACTACCCAACCCGAGTGGGCCCGTTCCGTCCGCAGGGACACGTTCGCGTCGTATGTCGAGCATCCGGCGATTCTCCAAGGCCTGAGTATCGCCCATGGCATGTCCATTGGCGAGACGCGCTACATGTACATCGATCGCATGGTTGCTGCCACTCTGCCTGCGAAGAAGGAGTCTCCCAGCTCCAAAAAGTAACCCTCTGGTATACGCTAAATAGAGTACACTTTTTGATCTCCTGATCCATACACTTTGTGTTGATATCTTCTTTTGAAAAAGAAGCAACACTTTTGTGGCAATTAGCTCCCCTAATTGTGCTGGTTAAGGGTTAACGTCGGAATAGGCCTTTATCGGTGCTATTGAGAGAGACTTGAGACGGAACCAATAGGAACCAATTGGCGCAGCCAATTGCCACAAAAGTTTTGCTTCTTTTTCAAAAGAAGATCTCTCAGCATTTGAACCTAAAATAACATTAAAAGAGAATAGACCTTACTAGTTTGAGAGACAACCGGAACCAATTGGCGCAGCCAATTGCCACGAAAGTTTTGCTTCTTTTTCAAAAGAAGATCTCTCACGCAAGAGTAGAGACGTTAGTAGAAGATGGATCGTACGCGATGAACAGGAATGTCAGAGCCCGCCTCGAGCTCTTTGGCAGTGTCCCACAAGAAGAAGTCAAGTAGAACGGCATTCTGGCCAGGAAGATACTTGAGCATCTCTTCGACAGCAGCAATTGAACACGCTCTCAATTCGACTTCTTCGCGATCTCCCGTGTTGAACTGGTGGTGGCTGTCGAGAAGTTGACGAAGATGTGCCGAATAGGTGATACATCCGAGTTTGGCGAGGATTTGCGGAACGCGGTAGTCGGCAAACATCGTGATGTAGTCGATATCGTCAAAAGAGCCCCATCGTTTGCCCTCGAAGCATGCCCAGAGGTCTCCAACGAGAATCTGTGCCCGTTTCATGAATTGGACTTTTTTGCCCTCGTAGGTGGTTTCGTCGCGATACGACTTGAGGTTTGTCGCGAGCCATTGCACGAGTTTTTGTGCGGAATGGTTGCATTGCTCGACAACATCGACAAAAGTGTTCTTGTGGGCTTCTAATGCTCTTCCAGCCTCCTTGAGAGCTTCGTAGCGCTCGACGAGCAATGGCGCTTCTTCGTCGGTGGCGGATCGGAACACGTACTTGACAACTTCAAAACTAAACTCGGGAGCAACCCAGAACTTTGGGCTCGTGATGGGGATCTGTTCGTCGAGGGCACGATTGATTGCAGCGACAAGAGACCAGTACCCGGTCCACTTTTTGTTCTTGTAGTCAATGGCAAACCGCTTATCGTCGGGCAACTCGCTCCAGAAGGAGAAATTGAGCGTATCCACGGTAAAGATCCAGTCGACCTGTGTTGCTGTTTGCTCTGCGGGGTGGAGCTCGTTTTCGGCCCATTTTGCCGGCGATCGCTCCGAAATGCGGTTTCTAATGGACTCTGCTGCTTCCTGGCACTTTTGTCTGTCTACATGGACGTCTCTACTGTGGCTTGCGATCCACTCTGCAGATCCACGCACATCGATCTCCATGGTTTCGAGAGAGGGTGTGGGTAACGTGATCTAATATTAGGTACAATAGTGCTATTTTGGTTTTCTGGTGGTGGTGGTGGGTGGTCCGAGCGTTAGGGGATAAACAACATCGTTAGCTGACCCCGCCATGGGGGTCGCGCCATCAACATGGGTAACACGCCATTCCCAAAATGCCTCGCTTATTTTAGGGGCCCAATCAAAATAAAAAAAAAATTAGGTTTTAGACAGGTGGGCGTTGACGCGACGCGATCGGCAGGACACGTGAACACGGATCGGAGGGGACCCTTTTCGGACCCGCAAAAAAAATCGGCCGTTTTTTTAGGTTTCTTTTGGTCGTGGTGGTAGACCTCGAAAAAAAAAAAAAGCCACCACAAAAAACCGCGCGTTCTGTCCTCTTGGGGGGGGCGTTTTATGCAGGGAGCTCTCAGATTCCCGTTACAGCTTTACTTAGCACTGCAGGATCGCGTTGGGTAGATTCACACCACCAAACCCTTTTTTCCATCTCTCCAGCAGGTGAAAAATCGCAGTCCACGAACAGTTTTCGCGGACGAGTGGTGGTGAAATTTGCATTCCGGCATAGAACTGGCATCCCAGATCGCCGATCCGCTGAGTTTACTGGCTTATCATCCACACGCACCACTTTCAGCCAAAACGTAAACACTTGATCAATTGTTGTCCATGGCTGAGCTCCCTGCTCCTCGGAGCGTGTTTGTGGACCCTGCGGGCCGGTTCTGCTTTCCGGACGCGCTGTTCCCCACCGAGCAGGTGCCTGGTCTGCCGGAAGCACCCCAGACCACCTACGATCGGCTCGTTGCACAATACACGAACTTGTCCGCAGCTGGCAACAGTGGTGACCCCCGGACGGCGCTGGCGTGGGCGCGAGACGCGTATTTCTACAACCAGCGGCTCGGAATTCTCGAGGACGACATGGTGGCCTTCGCCCGCACCGTGTTTGAGCATCTCGCGGCTTCGCGACCAACTTCCTCGAGCAGTGGCAGCACGCGAGCCGAGGCGTCGTACTTTATCGGCCAGATCTACGCGCATGGCCAACTAGGAGTGATCGCCGATCAGTCCCGGGCCCGCGAAGCGTACCGACAAGCCCTAAAGGGCAGATTCGAGAGAGCATGGTTTCGTATTGGCCTAAATGCGGAGAAAAGAGGCCAGTCCGCCGACGCATTGTCGCGATTGCAGCGTGGACTCCAACGCGGAGACGCAGGATGTGCGTATCGCCTTGCGTTGGCTCATTTACATTCCGGTCAGGACAACTTTGGCCTTCCTCTTGATCGCACCAAGGGTCTCGAACTGTTGGAACAGGCGGCAAACAAGGCTGACATGGATTTCCCCGTTCCTGCCTACGTGTACGGACGGGTGTTACTCGGCGAAGCGCCGGAACTGGTGCCTGCGAACTCAAAACTAGTCGCACACGACCCTGAGCGGGCTCTGGGGTACATTGATCTTGCCGCTAGTCTTGGGTGTGCACCAGCAGTGCTGAGAGTGGCCCAGGCGCACCATGGCGGCGGAAGAACGTTTGACTGTCGCAGTGCAATCAGGTGTCTCCATCTTGCTGCCCGTCAGGAAGCATATGCCCATTTCGAGGGACGACCGGTTTTGCTCGATGGCGAACCGGAGACGTTACTAGTCAAATGGCTTCTGTGTGGCTACAAGGACGTGATCCAGGCCAACGAGTCCTGGGCATATCGTCTTGCTCGCATTGGTGCAGAAGCCGGAGACGGTACTGCCCTGTTCGCCATGGGCTATTTTGCCGAAGTCGGCATTGAGCAACCCACCGATCTCGCCAAAGCGCGTGAGTTCTACGAACAGAGTGCGGCGCGGAACTGTGCAGCTGCACGCGAACGCCTCGACCAATTGGTTAGTCCTGTTCGCCATCCATCTCTAAGACGTCAGCTCACCAAGTCTGACCACAAACACATCATCCGGAAACACGGTGAGCAAATAGCCGAAGGTACATCCGCTGCCGAGATGCTCAAGTCGAGAGCACCCGAGGAGGACGTCGAGTCGGACCCTCAATCTTCTATTCAAAACGAACCGCCAATGGACCCACCTCCCGTACCAGATGGACCGCCAACTGGACCACCCACTGGACCATACCAGAGCTACTCCACCGAGCTGTCTGAGCCTGTACCGTACGAGCCATACCCGGCACCAAACTACGTCGATGGTCCTGTCTCCGGTTTCGTTGATGGTCCTGTTTCCGGCTTTGTTGATGGTCCCGTTTCAGGTCCTGCCTCTGGCCCCATTTCGGGTCCTGCCTCTGGTCCCACTTCGGGTCCTGCCTCTAGCCCTATTTCGGGTCCTGCCTCTGATTCCATTTCGGGTCCTGCGTCAGGTCCTGTCTCTGGTCCTGTCTCTGGTCCTGTTTCTGGTCCTTATTCTGGTCCTGACGAGATTGATCCTGCCGTTCTCGGAGCATACTCTGGATACGTCGATGGACCCAGTACCCACTCGACAAGTCTTCCGAATGCGCCCACGGGACCCGTTGGCTTCTATGCCCCATCGCCAGTCCTTGAGGACAAGGAGGAGTGGCAGGATACGCAATCAGTGCTCGAGCCTCCACAAACCGAACCCCCACCCATCCCGAACTTGGCGGTTAATACAAGCTTGCCGTATCCGTCGAGTCCAGGACGCCAGTCGCCTGATCCTGTGACTCCCCAAGAACAGAGTCTGCCGTACCCAACGTCTCCGGATCGCCAGACAAGCCCCGAAGCATTTTCGTTGCCGTATCCGTCGTCGCCAGAAACGAAGCTAGGTCCACCCCCATCAAATGTGCCGCATTTGCGCTCGATGTCGATTTCGGACACGCCTCAAAAGGCATCGCATGTGCCGAACAGCGCATCGTCACCAAATCTGCGACACACGGAAACACCCTCGCCACAGTTGTCACCGGCTTCGGCATCGGCGGTGTCTCCTGTATTTGGAAGGTCTCCCGTATCGGCTGTTCCTGCTCCGTATGCGCTACCGCCGTCTCCTCGCCAGGCTGCACGTCATCGCAAAGCGCAATCGCTCAGCCAGTCGATGGAGTCGTCGCCAGAACCCGAGGAACGCAGATCGCGTCCTGCCACCTCCTCCTCATCATCCATCAAGGCTCCACGCCTCTCAAGCACGAGCCTCTCATCGAGCGACTTGACAAACCTGCCGCAGCCCCAGAATCTGCGCAACGTGAGCCATGTTCCTCGCATGCCGTCTCCCCTCGGCAAGGCTGGCCCTGGACGTCGCGTCGTCACTGTTGCCGAATCGGGGGCGAATCTGCGGCGGAGTCCGTCGCCGAAAAAGCTCGGAACCGGCCATGTTCGCATGCAGTCGATGCCAATGTATCCTCCGGATCTCGAGTCGCCCTCACGCCGAAACAGTCCGTCGCGTCTCTCATCCGCGCATTCCTCGGCCAATTCCAGCCGGGCGAGTCTCACCCCCAGCACCACCAGTACGGTGATCACGCCCAAGTCGAACGTACGCCAGCCTGGCGTCGCCTACAGCTTCGAGGAGATGGGCATCAAGACAGTGGCAACCGAGCAAACCGACAAGTGTGTGATAATGTAAATTAATTAATCTCCTCCCCTATCCGATCCGGCCCTCTTTTTGAGGTTTGGTGATACTTTTTGAGAGGGTCTTGAGTGGTACTTCTTTTGAAAAAGAAGCAAAACTTTTGTGGCAATTGGCTCCGCCAATTGAGTAGACTTTCAAACGCCAATCGGGTTGAGGACTTTCAAACGCATGGGATCGATACAGAGATCTACAGTTATCGTTCCCACTCCCCTGAACTCAGTTCGTACACCATTTGACAGAAAGGTCTTGCTTCTTTTTCAAAAGTTGACTCACCAAGAAAGCAGTCAATAAAACACTAATATTGAACTCAATTGGCGTAGCCAATTGCTACCAAAAGTTTTGCTTCTTTTTCAAAAGAAGTACCACCAAAGAGATACCATTGGTCTGAGCCCAATTGGCGAAACCAATTGCAACCAAAGTTTTGCATATTTTTCAAAAGAAGAGCTACCAAAGATTTGCTAGGGCTGAACAAAGAGATTAAAAAAAGACAAAATAAATAGTTATTCGGAGGCAGGGGCAGGGGTTGTTTCCTTGATGGCGTCTGACCACGCTGGGAACGCCTCGGTGAGTTTCGCGGCGAGGATATTGCCAAACTCGTTCATGGCCTTGGTTTTGCCGTTGAGGAGCTGGTTCTGTTTCGCAACCAGCTCGACGAATTCGCGTGAGTAGATGTCTGGATTACGTCCGTCATCAATGTACTGGAGAATGTCGAGCGGGACGTGCGTGTCGCTGAGATCGTTCGCCGCAGCCGCCGTTTGGCGCGCCTCGTCGACGAAAAGCTTGATTTTCGCGTCGAGAGCGTCCTTGGACTGCGACTCGTTCGTGTAGTCGTGGACCATGATCCCCAGCTCGATCAGCGACTCGATCACGCGCTGCACATCGCCGCGGAGAGCGTCGATGGACGACGGCTGGTCCGTGGGCGTTGGCAGCCCGCTTGCAAACGGCCGTTCCATCTGGGGAGATGGTGGTGGTTTCGTGGTTGTCTGGCCTGGTCGCGAGATCGGCCTATGGCAGAGGCTGCTTATACATCCGGTTTTCCTCAGCCATTTCACCCATCGTCCACTCATTGCCCTTGAGGATCGAGATCTGGATAAAAAGTTCTGGCTCTGTGACCGGCAACCAGCAACGATTAGGCCAGCTACACAGTACCCGGCCAAGGCAGCATCGGAAGTGGCACCGCGTGCCGGCGAATGTCTGTAGATGTTCCCACTTCCAGCGGCCACCCGTTGGACCAAGACGCAGACGGTTCGGGGATCCGCGCGCGGATCCAGCTCAACCGCGGCGCAATTTCGGCGATATCGGGTGCGTCGGCCGGATTCATATCTGGGGTGATTGTGTGCCCGTTCGATGTGATCAAAACAAGGCTCCAGGTCCAGGGCTCTCTGCCGCCTCCCCACCGGTCCAATCCGGGAATGCTGCGCACAATCCGCACCATTTTCACCGAGGAGGGTCCTCGCGGATTCTATAGAGGCCTCACGCCACTCGTGGTCGGATACCTGCCCACGTGGGCGATCTACTTTTACATGTACAACCGGCTCCAGCGCACGCTAAAACAGCAATTGCCAAACCACGAGGCGCTGAGCGCCGTCCTGACGGCTGTGGGAGCCGGAGCCACGTCCACAGTGGCCACGAACCCCATTTGGATGATCAAAACCCGGCTCATGGCTCAGTCGCGATACACGTCGTGGCACTACACCGGCATCATCGATGCGACGCGATCGATCCTCCGCGAGGAAGGGTTCAAGATGTTCTACTCGGGACTCACGCCTGCCCTTTTGGGCCTGTTCCATGTCGCGATCCATTTTCCCCTCTATGAGTACCTGAAACGCAAACTCTGCAGCGACAAGCGCACAAAGAAGCAGAACATTGGCGGGTTCCTCGCCGCGTCCGCCATGTCGAAAATTGTTGCATCCACCATCACATACCCGCACGAGGTCATCCGCGCCCGCAACCAGATCAAGCCCCTTGACGGCGTGCGCAAATACCATGGCATTCTGCCCACTGTCAAGGTCCTGTACAGAGAAGAGGGCTGGCGCGTGTTCTACGCCGGTCTGGGCGCTAATATATTCAGAGCAGTGCCCTCCGCGGCAGCCACGCTCGTCAGCTACGAGATCATCTCCCGCTGGCTCAAGGAAAACTTCATGAAGCCAGACCCCCCGCCATAACCCCTAATGTAAATAGCATCCTAGACATTCTTGCTCTCTTTTTCTTCAGGAGAGAGTCTATCGTTGCCTTGACGTCTTTTGATCTTAGATTACTCGTACTCTTTGATGGTACTTCTTTTGAAAAAGAAGCAAAACTTTTGTGGCTATTGGCTTCGCCAATAGGGATCATCAATAGAGATCGCCACTACCAAAGAAATCAATTGGCGAAGCCAATTGCAAAATAAAAAAGTTTTGCTTCTTTTTCAAAAGAAGATCTACTTCAATACGGTGACTCCTCATAAAAAAGAAACACCACATTGGCAATTGGTCTCGCCAATAAGTTAGCCACCACCTAATAAATCAATTGGCGAAGCCAATTGCAAAATAAAACAGTTTTGCTTTTTTTTCAAAAGAAGTCACCACCAAAAAACAATCGCCATCCAACACTGAAATATTTTCACGTGACTCTATATAATGTGTCAGCCCTGCAAATTCGAGGCGAATCTCAGGCAACACAATGTCCGAGACTCAGTCTGCGTTGAATATTGACCCATTCACGGGACAGCCACGCGTTGTACCCGCTGCAGAGGCGAGCCAAAATGCTCCGGCACAAACTGCCACACCAGAAACGCCCAGTGTGAGCGATGCCGAGCAGCGACGACAGGCAGAACTGGCGAAGCTCGAGGAGGAGCGCCAAATGCTGCAGAAGCTCAACGACGAGTTCGAGCGGGGCCAGGAGGAGGCCAAGGAAGACAAAGAGGACGTCGACGCGCGTAGCATCTACGTGGGCAACGTCGAGTACGCGGCGACCCCCAAGGACCTCGAGACGCACTTCAAGCCGTGTGGCCCCATCAACCGCGTGAGCATCATGGTCGACAAGTTCACAGGCAACCCCAAGGGATTTGCCTACATTGAGTTTGCGGAGCCGTCGATTGTGGCGCAGGCGCTGCTGCTGAACGACTCCGAGTTCTTTGGACGCATGCTCAAGGTGCTTCCTAAACGCACAAACGTGCCTGGCATGTCGAGTCGCGGACGAGGAAGAGGCCGTGGACGTGGAGGATATCGTGGCAGAGGCTATCGCGGTGGGTACCGAGGACGGGGCAACTACTACCCGTACTAGACCGTTTCTAACATTGTATAATTTAATTCTTTTCTCACCCGTTTATTTTGGTAGTTCTTTTTTGGTGGTTCTTCTTTTGTGCCTTCTTTTAAAAAAGAAGCAAAACTCTGGTGCCTTCTTTTGAAAAAGAAGCAAAACTCTGGTGCCTTTAAGAGCAAAACTCTGGTGCCAATTGGCTCCGCCAATTCTGCAGCCCCTATTTTCTCAATGCCAAAAGTTATAACTACGAGATAAACTCAATTGGCGTAGCCAATTGCTACCAAAGTTTTGGTTCTTTTTCAAAAGAACATCTCGAGGGCAATTGAGACTCCTCTCTTCAAAAGTATCAACCTATAAAATCTCAACTGAGCGGTATCTATTAAAAAGTTAAATACGAGACGACCTCAATTGGCCTAAGCCACCAAAGTCTTGGTTCCATTTCGAAAGAACGCATTGACACTCTGCAAATCTCAAATATCAGCACCTACAAAAGTTTTGGTTCTCTTTCAAAAGACAATTGGGTTACATTTGGATGAGCCCTGTGCTCTGCCAGCCACGCGAGCCAAGCGGTTCGCGACGCCAGGTCACGGAAAGATGGCCCACGTCCTTTGTGGGACCAGCCTCAGTGATGAAGCACCACTGGTGGACGTCACGGGGCCGGAGAAGCACACTGACGGGTTTTCCGAGTGCTTTGACGGCCTGATCCTCGGCAGGAGCAAGTGCACAGCTCTCGATGGTGAGTGCAGAGTCCGAAAGGTTGTCTACTTGCGCCTCGAGCACGTATGCGTTGCCAGAAGCGTGGGAAAGTTTGTGTCTCACCGCAATTGCCTTTGAGGCCTCGAACTTGAATGTCTTGCGGATCTCTCGCGCCTCGATATCGTCCTCCCAGCGCACATTAACCGTCAACAAATGGGTTCCAACTTCTTTCGCGGAGAATGGAACAAGCAATGTGGACGCCTCGTCCTTCTTGAGTGAGATTGGCACTTTTCCAGACGTCTTCGAGGACAACCTGACTCCCAACGGATTGCGTACCTCGGCATCGATGTCCACAGACACGTCTGCAAGAGCATTAACTGACACTAACAGTCCAAACTCTTCGCCCACGTAGGCGGTATGGCCCGATCGCGGCAGCACCAAATGTGGCGTGGGAAGACTGGGACCCGCAGCAGCATCAGCAGGCTCAAGATGCGGCCGCGAAAGGCGCAGTACTTTTACCTGGATCACATCCCGCATCCGCCCCTACCAGTTGTGCTGTCCAGGTTGTCAGCTTAGCGTTGGATCCACGTGACCTTTTTCTGGGGTTGTGGACTTGTGAATGATCGAAGAGTATTTCAGGTTTTTTTACGATTTTTCTTTTATGAACCAAGCATGGCTCTTGTGACTTGCTCTGCCAATTGAGTTTGCGATGCCTACCGTGGACGTTTGGAGGATAATGTGACTGTGCGGGTATTTTCGAGTTCGATATAGTTCTTGTTGTGACTCTTCTTTCGGAGAAAAGGCAAACGTATCAGTGGCATTTGGCTCCGCCAGTTGAGTGCCCGGTATCTAGTCTGTCAATCGAATGCCCGGTATCTAGTCCGGAGCCTCGAACTGCTTGTTGCGATCGAGGTGAATTCAATCTTAATCGCGGTAAATGAGTTGTGGCACTTCTTTTGTAAAAAGAGCGAGATTCTTGTGACAACTGGCTCCGTCAATCCAGTTTCTGGTTCGTTCGAAGTAGCTGCCTCAATTGGCGTAGCCAAATGCTACCAAACCTTCTGAAAAAAAGCCACCACACAAGAGAGCATCCCGTTTCAAAAAAAGACCTGAACTTTTGGTTGCAATTGGCGCCTCCCATCGAGGCTCTGGTCCGTTTGATGTGGTTGTTTGATGTGGTTTTCTCAATCGGCGTACCCTGGCGTACCCTATTGCTACCAAAAATTTTGGTGCTTTTCCAAAAGAAGTTGCCATAGAGTAGAGCATCTCTTATAAAGGAGGAATCTGGAATTTTTGTTGCAATCGGCCCACCGATCGAGTATTCGATATCCTTGCGTACCCTGTTCGTGCCAAATCAAATCCTCGTTTTCAAAAGAAGCCACCACTATGAAAAGCGTCTTCTTCAAAAAACAAAAGATCGAGCCTTTTCAGGGCTATTGGCTCCGCCGACTGAGTTTCCGATACTCTTGACTAGCCGAGCCAGTAGTTGGTTACTGCCCCCCTTTCAAAAGAGTACGCGACGCTTTTGATTGTTGTTGAAAAATGGGCGGTACTTCTCCTTCGAGACGACTTCTTTTGGAAATGAAGCAAGGCTTTGGTGGCAACTGGCTTCGCGAATTGAGACAGTTGCCTTGAACATACCAGTAGCTTGATTGGTTTCGCCAATAGCCACAAAAATTTTTGCTTCCTTTAAAAAAAAAGTCGTCCATAGAAAGAGCATCCTCAATTAAAAGAGAACATGAAGTCTCCATGGCAATTGGCTTCGTCTTTTTCGTATCCGATACCCTTGAGTTGCCTCCCCCTCAATTGACGTACCGGTTGCTAACAGGTTTCAATCCATTTTCTAAACAAACCGCTCTAAAAAAAAAAGCGTTCTCATTCAGAAAAGAAGTTGTCGCAAGGAAATCTGCAAAAAAAGCATTTTATTCGGTAGCGATTGCCGTGGTCGTTGCGAGAGCCACTCAGATCGTACGAAAAAACTCAATTGCAAAAAAAAAAAGAAAAAAATATAAGAAAATAACACCTTTCTGTTCTTCTTCAAAAGATGCTACTCTAAAAAGCAAAACCAAAATATTCTAGAGACCGTTAAACTAGCGAAATAGGCGGCGAAAAGGCGACTGAGGCGAACAAGAGTTCCCAGGGGGGGTTGTCAGCCATGCGCAGGACGCGATCCAAGCAAGCAGGCTGATCTGCAGTGCGTTCGCAAGGAGTGGCGCAAGGTCACGGGGCGAAAAGTGGGCATGGTGCAGTTATCCGCCGATAAGTCACGGATAATGTGTCCGCCACCCGGAAACGCACGTCGCCAAGCCTCGACACGGAGCTTTGTGCCAAACTCCGTCAGGGCAGCGATCTTATCAGTTGGAGTTCCGACTGGTGCTGACACCGTTTGATGTTAGTTTAGTCAGGATCTTCATCTGATTCCCACTGCTAGGTTGCAGGAAGCTTGACGTGGGGGGTCCGAACAAAGGATCCAAAAAACGATCCTCGCTGTTGGTGAATCAGGCTGAAACTAGGTGGAAACGGTAGCCACCCCCTAGTTAGGGCCAGATTTCGGTGGTATTTTCGGGTGGAATGCCGGCGGACAGCCGATAAAGTCCAGTGTCTCCTTTGCAGGGCGATTCGCAAATCATGCAGGCGGCACTTCGGGAGACAGGCAACCGTGGGCCGAGAAGTGCAGATATCTCCGTCGACACATGCGTAATATCGGGAGCCTAGATCGCCGGAACGTGTCATCATCTGATGATGATTAGTGTTGTGGTGGTCTTGGTGGTCTTAGTGGTGGTGTGGTGATGGTGGTGGTGGCAGAAAAGCGCATATGCCCGCGTGAGGCATCCCTGCCCTGGTACACATGCGTAGTGATCGTCCTGTTCTCGCAGCCGCACCTCTTTTTTTGCTCTTGTTTCTGAGCTCTTAATCTCAGGAGCGCCGAGCAAAAAAAACCCAGGAAAAGAGGGGTTCGGTATACCGAGGGCTAGGGGAAAGACGCATGAGTCTGACGCATTCCTCCCAAGTTCGCAATCACAGGCCGGGATTGTGATCTGGGCTTCGCATTCAATGCCGCATTGGGCTGATCTGGGTTGGCAGCGCTTCGGGCAACCCATCCGGATCGTGGTGACTGCCGTTGTGTTGTTCTCGTTCTAGGCTTTGATTTATCGCTGCATGACCATGCAAGGGCCTGCCCTTGCACCTCCCAATTAAATATTATAATTATCGACATGCACAGACTACCGGGACCAGGACCAGGAGCCTAACAGTCAAACGCAGGTCCTTGTCGTGGGTTGTGGTGCGTTCCTGGAATCTGAAATCTGCCAAGCAAAGAAGAGGGAAAATACAGGGTTCAGATCACCCACCACAACTAAAGAAAAAATGCGCGCTCTCGCTGGGCCTTGGCGTCGCATATCACTACATATCACTGCATGTGGTTGGTTACGTGGCTACGCGTTCCTGCCTGGATCTACTTGAAACCTCTGCTCGGATCGTCGCTTCCCGGAGCAGATCGACTCGAGGCCTGGCTAGTGGGTGGCTGCTCATCTAATCATAGATATGCATGCCGGCTTCCTCCGTCGCAGGAGGAAGGAGCCAAAAATAGACTGTGAGATGGGTGCGGCGAATTTGCCGGGAAATATTTTGCGACCTGCGGGGACCTGCCACCAATTTGCCTCGTGTGTTTTTCGCCCTCGCAACGGTTTTTCTCGCCGTCGCCAGTCTGACCCGACACGGCGTTGGTTCCAGGGGGGGACAGTTACAAACGTACATGTAAGCGCAGCCGGAGCAGGGGTTTGACGTACATGCCCCTAACCCTGCTGATCAGCACACCAGAAGTGGCCTTTTTGGTGTGGTGTCTCCTTTCGTGGTGATCGGGGTGCCAATCCGCCACAAGGCGCCCCGATTCGCCCCCCGTCAGCGGGCCCTCCTTCTTCTCCTCACGCAGGACCCTGGCGGGTACGCCCCCTTGTTCTTGGCAAACGACGAAATTTGCTTGGCGTTTTTTTTTTGGTGGCCGCACCCCTGGCTTGGCATCCCCCTTCCCGCAGCTGTCACCCGAACCCACACCACCACCTGGTCATCCGTCGCTGGGCAGGTGTATCGAGCCCTGCAGAAACCCTTCTCGGCAGAGTCATCAGTGGGTGGGTCCCACTAGTTCATGCAGCGCGTCATCGCTGCTGATGATGGGCCCCCGCTTGATCGGAGAATTGGCCGCATCCAGTGCGTCTGTCCTGCAATCCGAGGGGAGGGGGTTCTATCTGCTGATTATCGGCCGTCGATCGTGGGTGGCCTCTTTTATATTAGGAGCCTTCGTCGCCGCGTCGATTCCTCGATAGGTGGGATCAGGATCAGAAATACCGATCATGAGCACTTGTTTCCGCGAGTCTGCCGTCCGCACCAGCTGCGACTCCTACGCGCCAGGACACATCCAGGTCCATTTCGGCGGCGGATACAACAGCCAATGTCTTGATCTTCCCTTCATACCATTCCCGCCCTCCCATGCGGCTCCAGTCCACTCGGAAGTACCGCCGGCACCCGCACACCACCACAACCAACTGCCGGAACAGACGCGACCGAAACTCGAACCGCTCGAACCAAAGTACTACGATCCCGCAGATGTCGCCTTCATCACGTCCATGGCAGCGAGAAACGAGCAGATTGGCAGCCTCATGGACCTCGCCAGGACCGTCTACGGCGTCAACGTCGCGAACCTCCCGCCACAGCCGTATGCGAATTACACTCCTCCGGCATCGCGAGCGATCACGGTGATGCCGCAGCGTTCCGAGCCGAAACGGAATGACCGCAACGACCACATCAACGGAATCGGGGACCGAACTGACCGATTCGACCGATTCGACCGAACTAACCGAACTGACCGAACTGACCGTTTTGACCAAACTGACCGATTTGACAGGAATGGCCACATTGACAGAAATGGCCACGTTGATCGAATTGACAGGCCCGAAATTGACAGGCGGGTGTCTCCGGAAGCGGTTACCGAACGGGTACCGGACCGCTCCGTTTCCGTGTCCGACGACGACCACTGGAGTCGCCACAGCGTCTCGTCGCGATCGTCGGCTGCAGAGATGCACAGTCCCGAGTTTGAGCCCACGCCAATGCCGCCCACACGAAAGACGAGGACAAAGGGCGACGGCCACCGTATTCCGGTGATTCCGGCCCGGGTGTGTATCGCGTGCAAGTCGACGAGATCGCCCTGTTGGCGTCCATCGTGGTCCTCTGATGCGGGTCAACTTTGCAACTCGTGTGGTCTCCGGTACAAAAAGACCGGAGTGCGATGCGCAGACGCAAAGTGCAGCAAGATCCCGTCCAAGGGCGAGTGGGCGACGATGTTGGCGCATGCGACGTTCGACTCCGCTGGCCAGCCCATCACGTCGTGTCTCAAGTGTCGAGGTCCGATCAGCGTCGAGTGTCGCTGGGATTAGTGTCGCCCACAATAGTGTCGCTCATAATAGTGTCGCCCATAATGGCGTCGCTGCATTCAGTTTTTGCATATTTATCACTGACTATTTAGTCTTTCCTTCGCATATAGCTAGAGTAATTTTGACCATTCATTAAATTTCCTTTCTGGCGTGGCTTTTTTGGTGCCGTCTATGACTCAAAATGACGGTATAACCCCTGGCGTGGGCCTCGTTGTCGAACCCCTCAAGTTTACAAACGGCATTCTCTGGTTGGTGCCAAGCCTCGTCAAGGGTGGCTTATGCCAGGGCTGGACGTAGTGAGGTAAAACTCGCATACCACAGAGTTCAGAATACTTCTCGTATTTTTGTATTGCTATTCTCGTGTCGCGGTTCTGACGGGGAGGCTTGGCTCATGGCTTCTTTTTCGTGAGAAGTACCTTTCCGTTCCCGTTAGAGGTGCCTTTTCTTTCTCATGAGCGGTACCTTTGAGAGGTCTTCGTTTAGAAAAATCCTTTCAATTGGCGTGTCCAGTTGAGACGCATACTCTGTATTGTTCTTTGGTTCTCCTATGCCAAGGCTCGATACTCTCTTCTCTGGGCTACTCTACAGAACACACAACTTTTTTTCAAGTTGCCAGAAGCCCTTTTAGACTTTGCTGGCTAACAGCATCAAAAAAACTGGTGCTGTTCTTGGTTATCATCAAGCCTAAAAGGTGTAGGGGTATCAAAGTCGCGCTCGACAATGTTCGGATTTCAAAATCTGTCTACCAAGTTGCCAGCACAATAACTTGAAGATCATCGGAACGGTAGTCCCAAGACGTAAGCGGCAAACACACTGGACTGAGGGTCTCATCGCCTATGGTCTCATTTTCACGGATACCCTCTTTGTGGAGACGCCTATGACTCAAAGACTATACGTGCTTTTGGCGTGAAATTATCGTCGACTGAAGTACCTTGACCTTTCCGAGAGATGTCATATCTGGGAAGGCTGCCACTAAAGACGTGTTGGCTACCGATGCCGAGTTTATTGACCTCAAAATTGCGCACTACCGAGCCCATAACATGAGCCAGGCAAACAACTGCCAGGAGAGCATGTCAACATTCATTGCAGCCACACATTTTCAAACGTTCTGGTTGGCTATCGCACATGCTGATTGCACTGAAACAAATGTCGCGCATCATCGAGCTCTTCAAGACGACTTTGTATGCAAACCGCCAACGACCCATTTCCTGCCGATTGCCAGGGGCTAAGGACCAGGGTCGGTACTGCCAGTTTTTCGTATTTTTTTTTATATCTTTTTAAGAACGGTCGTATCACGCTCTACGGGCTCCATCTTGTTAAAAGCCTCATTTTACCAACGCCGTCCTTTTAGGTCTACTGGTACTTGCATAACACAACCACTACAATTGACGTGGCGAGGCAACCCGGAATTGTTCCTTTTTCAATAAGACAGCGACATGGAACTCTATGGACTATGACGTGCTATAAAACCAATTTCCAGAAAAGGCGACGCGTCATTTTGACAACAGTTCTAACGAGAACAAGCCGATCCCTTCGACGGAGGTTTGGGTGTTCATGTCAGTCTCATACCACGGATCCAGCCATACCGTGAGACTGTAGATAGCTACATATCCCCTCTACGACGCTTACGCTCCATTATATACCCCATTTGACGCGAAACTAGCTCCGATTTCAAAATTACCCCGGATTGGTCTCGACACCGAAGTGCACTGATCGAACCACCAATCTTTCTCGACCTGATCTGTTTTTATGGCCTTACCGATGTTATCCACCGTCTATACTTCCCTTTGGAGCTCAGCAATTCTCCGATTCCCTCATATTCGCCCACTCTTTAGCAACACTCAAATGGCGACCGCGCTTATTCACCAGAACGCGACCTCACCATGTACGATAGTGACTTTGACGAATGGTCTGGCTCTACAAAAGAGCGGTCTTTCGCAAATATGACCCTCTCTGATGGTCTACCCTTCTCTGATTCTATGATGGGGAAAGCTGATCGCCTGCAGTATGTGGATGTACCAACTCTGAAGCCGCTTGGTCCAGGATTGACTGGTCCCGATACGACCTCATCGACATCCCTTCCAGAGTTGCTTTCTGCGCACGCAAAGGTTCTCGCAGACTGGATTAACACATCCAAGACGACCAAATCTAGTTTGGTTTGTGGGCCCGTCCTCGATAACGAGACTACGGTGCCGTTCGAGACCGTGGCAGCTGAGTCGTCGATTGAGAAGCTCAGTACTGCAGCTAGATCGAACCCTGAGGTCACAATTCATAGTGCTTTGCCTGTTGGAGTGTGGTCGAGTCCTCTGGCACAAGGTGAGTGTACCATATGCATGCAAGATCTCATGGACCTCTGTGCGGGCTGCTCTGGAGACAATTCTAAAGCCCTTGAGTGCGTTGTACACACTGGAACTTGTGGACATTCGTATCATGAGCACTGTCGCGTGTCCTGGGATCCTACCAAGTGTCCATTGTGCACTCGTGCCTTCTCGCTCGCATCGGCGACAAAGCCAATGATCAACCTTATCAGTGAGAAGGACCGCAAGGCGGATAAAGAGGCGCGAGCACGCGTACCATTAAGTGTGCGTATGGCGGGTCACAGTGATCCAGAACTGTATGATTCTGACGACTACATGGACGACAGCGACTTTTAGTATTTATTTCTTTAGCATTCTCTATTTTCGTAGCACTTCATCTATCTGGTCACGTGTTCAGGTCGGTCGAAGACGTTGATACAGTACAGTGTAAATACACTTGAAATATGGTCAGGCGAAAACTAACAAATTAAAAAGTGAAAAATAAGAAGATAAAAAAAACGAGTGGACTGACCGGGACTCGAACCCGGGGCCTTTCCCTTGCGAAGGGAATGCGATACCACCTACACCATCAGCCCAGCGTGTACCGTCAGAATGGCCCCCGCGAGCCCGGAACGGAACGGTGTTTACCGGCTAGAAAAACAACATATCTGTAATTAGCAGGTTGACGAGCTCAAATAACAAAAAAAAATCGTCTTTGGACTGACCGGGACTCGAACCCGGGGCCTTTCCCTTGCGAAGGGAATGCGATACCACCTACACCATCAGCCCGACGGTTGTAATAAATTTGGTCGCTTGTCTATGTAATCACCCCTTCGATAAGCAAATCGGTTCCCCTAGTGTTATCATTGTCTACTTTCGCTCTGTCGCGGCATTTTACAACTAAATCCATGTTTAGACTTAACGTTAAACTATCTGAATACATGCAAATCTCAGATTTATCCTCAATATCTAACCTGCGTGTGGTGACTAACTAGCTCGCATATCCTTTGCATCGTATCAACATCAGTTCTGTTCAGAGTGATTGTGTCTAAGGTTGTACATCCGCCAGAGCCGAGGAATGGAGCCAACCACAGACACACCGGAGAACCGGACCCAATCTCGAGCAGAGTTCGAGAAGACGTGGGGAAAGCTCGAGCTCCCTAGCGAGGAGGCTATCACGAAAGAGATCGTCAAGCAAAAGAAGCAGCAGCTTCTCGAGCGAATACAAAAATTAAAATAAATTAAACGGATTTATGCTTTCGCCCTGAACGGAGATTACGCTGGGCCCAATTGTATGTTCTCACCATAGTATCTCTAAACCCTTCACTGTACACGCGATCCTCTTCCCACTCCTCGTGATCCATCCGCAGCTTCGCCGCGTCAAGCTCCATTCGATGGTACGGAACCACCTTTGTGTGAAAGATGAGCTTATGTCCAACGTATAAAACAGCAAACAGTACAATTGGCACATATGAGTAGATCAAAAGGCCGACTCGCCAGCGCGTCGCAGCCTGGATCTCAGACGATGCACAAACGTACAAGAAGATACAAGCAAACATGGAGAACCATGCAGCATATGGCTGGAACGGCGACCGGTACGGATAGTCCTCATCGGACCGGTTGATGGGCAAGGAATGTTTCTTTTTCTGGATCGCCCTATAGAAGCGCAGGTAGGTGAGACAGAACACAGCCCACACTAAAAGGTAAGTGCCCATACTCCAACGTTCGAGCCACATGTTGTCACCACGCAGCTGGAGAACAACACCGCCATACGCCAGAATGGAAATGAGTAAAGTGGTGCCAACTGCAACCACAGGAACACTGTCGCGAGTGCAATATGCAAATATGCGAGGGATAAGTCCCTCAGCGGCCATGCCATGGAGAGTTCGACTGGCTGCATACAGCCTTAGACTAGCCGAAAACAAGCCCGAGTAGGCGAGGAACGCGATTATACACCGCAATGCTGAACACAGGTTTAGCTCACCAAGGTTGACGAACCATGACAGCAAAACTCCCTCGCGTGCAAACCGCCTTATGGAGATTTCTGATGATTTGCACACATGGATATTTCCAATCAGGCCCTTGCTGGCTGTACCCAACTGGTTGACGGTGATCTGGATAACATTCGGATCCGTCACAAGGGTATATGTGAACACAAGCAGCACATGGAACAGGACGATCCGCAAGTATATGTTTCGAACGCTTGCCTTCATCGCACGTCGCGAGTTGCGAATCTCCGGCATCGCAGTGTAAATGGCATCGATACCATTATAGGCGCCAACTCCACGCTCGCACGCATGCCAGACCTGGAAGAACCGTCCAGTAGCTCCAGAGAACTTGAAGAATCGCGGACGGAACGGACCATAGTACATGCCATCGTGGGATTTGGCAGGATCCCAGTTGCGGAAGCCAATCCGCTCGCGGGGACTCCCTGCACCACCACCATCGACTATCCACAAAAATACCATCATCATAACGATGCACAACGCTGAAAACATCGACGCAAACTTGAATGCTTTGCTCGTGAATCGCGACGTACACATGCCAATACAGAACATCACAGCAATAAAGAACGTCAACCACACAATTGTGCCCGAAATTGACGTCTGGAGTACGGGATTTGTGTTTATGAGACGGAGGATCGTCAAAATCTCACTCGGCACGTATGCGGCACAAGCTGCCCAATACAGGAGGCCAAGAGCAAATCCGAGCGATCTATCGGCGTACTCGCTGACCATTGCGGCAAAACCATTCTCAAACGGATAAAACGCAACCATCTCAGCCAGACTGGTGAGAACACCAAGAACGACGGGGATCACGAGGATGTTCCCCAGCAAAGCGCCAAGAGGGCCAGACACAAGAATCACATTGTCAGTGCCCATGAGGGCCGTGAGCGACATTCCACCACTAAACGCGAGCCATAGAAAGTCATTCTGTCGAAACCGGCGGGCCAGCCGTGTCGAACATTGTCCACCAATGTCATCACGTTGTTGATCGATATTCAAGGTGATCATGGACCCCTGGTCGTCACTGTCATAAGATGCAGCATCTTGAACGGTAACCACAACCGGGTGCTTTTTCCTGCCAATACTACTCGACTGGCCCGTAGTGGCGATTGTGGGGAAACTGCGATTACTGTGGTTTCCTGTTTCATTGAAGTCGTTAGCAGCACTCTCACCGTAAAAGTCGTCAAGAGCGATGAATGCAGCGGGTTTTCGCGTACTCGACTCCTCGTCGCGTGGAACCGATCCTTGTCGTTTATCTTGCATGTACATCTCGAGATCCGCGTCGTCTGGGTCGAGGAAATTGTCATGTGAACTGTCTATTGATTTCTGCGAGTAGTCCACTGGCGGAGGCATCGGATTGGTATTTGCATCGAACCGCAACCGTCGCGGCGCAGCCGTCTCCGAATTGAGAATGTCTCTAGCGACTTTTTGAACATAGCTCTCATAGTCATTTTGTTCAGGGACTGGTTGGCTATCGGCATTATCGACGATTGCTTGGGCTGTTTGTGCGAGACCTACATCGTCTATTCGATCGTACTCATCGATGCAGATACTACTCGCAGCGTCGTTTTTGAGGGCCCCAAATTCGCTAGTAACGCCTTCACTTTCTTCATCTATGGGCACAGTCACAATGGACGCAGATGCCCTACGAGAATGCGGCATCCTACTGTGCGGCCGCCTTGCAAAGGCTGGATCTTGGTTTTTTTCCAGGAACGTTATCTCTCCCCACGTCCCCTCCAGCGATGCGTCAGCAACGGCGCCATGCCTTGGCGCTATCAGTGTGAGTTGGTTTACTGACTGCACGTGACGCCTAGTGGGTGGTGCGGTTTTGGAGGTCAGTAAACATGTGAAAACGCGATAAAATTAGCACCGGGCGGTCCGCTTTTCAAGTATTTAAACATTGGATTTTCGGGATGTGAAACCACACAAGATGAAGAAAGCTATTCGAATCAGACCACCTCGGATTATCCGCGTTCCCACCCTCCAGCGTCGTCGGTTGACCAACGCAAACCAATCCACGGCTCTTGAGCCGTACAAGGCCACAATTGCGACGTTCAACCCGCAATACGTTCAAGAACTAGCCAAGCTCAGAAACGATTTCGACAACCTCGAGACCTTTGACGAGTACAAATGGCAGACATTCTGGATCAAGGTGTTCACGACACTCAAGGAAGCATTGGTCGACGGATCTTATCCGTACGAAGCCGTGAACCACTGTGAAGTCGTTCTTAAAGGGTTGACCCATGATCGTGTGATTCCGAGCGACCCTAAAGGCCGTCGCCTGTACTCTGAGGAACTCACTTTGACGGTCAAGGAAATTCTTGCCCCGCTAGACAAGAAGAATCCGAACGGTAGCCGTCCTTCCCTTGCGAAACTCAAGAAACGCGTCCTGAATGTGATGAATGGAACTGTTCCCACTGATCCGAACAAGACCGACAAATTAAACCGGATGAAGAAGCGTGTGAGCGAGCTTCTCGGAGCCCCACTCGTGTTCAATGCTGTAATTGCAACGAAACATGTTCCGCCGAACCAGAGGCGGCTTTTGACCGATCGCATCTGGAAGTTGCACCTCCAGCTCCTGCGAGTCAACAGCTTGCCTCCCATTGGCAGCAGCTTCATTATCCGCTTCAAGGAAGTGCTTCAGCGTGGCCAGAATCTCATGTCCGATATCAATCGTCTCAAGCCGAAGAAATAAGTTTGTTTTTTATTCTTATCCATACAATAAATCCGTACCATTCTCCCATCTTATTACATGCCATTGGAAAGTTGTGGCTGAACAGTGTAAAACGATTATGGAAATATATACAAACTAGACTGCTTTAACCAGCGTGTTTCTTGAGGTAGGTGATGAGGTCGTTACGGTCAGCATCCTTCTTGAGACCAGCGAACGCCATCTTGTTGCCGGGAATGTACTTCTTGGGGTTGGCAAGGTACTCGAACAGAGTGTCCTCGCTCCAGTGGGTGCCGTGGTTCTTCATGGCGTCAGAGTAGGAGAAGCCATCCTTGGTGCCAGACACGCGCTCGAAAACGCCGTGGAGATTGGGGCCAACCTTGTTAGGGCCACCCTCCTCGACGGTGTGGCACTGCAGGCAGCGGGTCTTGAAGAGCTTGGCGCCCTTCTTCTCGTTACCCTCCTTGAATCCCATTTTTTATTAATTTTTTGGTTTGGTTTTGGTGTAGAGTGTGAACCGGTGAATTTCCACAGAACTTCTCGCAAGGGAGTTTTTAGGCGTGTCTGATTATTTATATCACGCCCACGCAAAGGACGTCTTCCGGGGGGCTGACATATTCTCGTGCGCTTACTGGTCGGTTTTTCCGATATCGATGCGAACGCTGAGGTTATTGTTTGGCTAGTACCTTGGGCGCAACCTTACGCTTACAGTGGCGTGGTCTGCATATTGCTGAATGTGGTACGCTAAAGTGGGTTGATCTCACTGTTTCGGCCAGTGTCGAGCTAGATCAATTAATCCGGAGCCAGTTACATTTTTTATATTTATTTTGTGGTAGTGATCTATCTCGTATTTATGTTCGCAGGGTTGAAGCCATGTCGCAGATACTCACAAAAAAGCATTAGTTGCTTCGACTATGTTTGAAGGAGCAATACACACTACAAACAACACACATACAATTGGCTCTCCTGTTCCAATTGAACAATTACCGCCTCCATCCTAAACAAATAAACGCGAATTGACCGCCAGGACGCGAATTAAGAGTTATTTTGGGTATTTACAGCGAGGCTCGAGGTCTCTGCTGACTGGCCGAAAATTTTTCGCCGGTTTCGTCTGGGAGGAAGGCGAAAATTGCTCGCGACTCGGGATTGGTTGGACTAACCGCTGACAAACACACCAGAGAAAAAAAATCATATCCCCCCGTTGTCGCACTGGATGGTCGGGCCGAAAACGAGGGGCTGCGGACCCCCTGATAAGGCTCTGGAGTGGATTCTGGCCACAGTTTTGCTTTCAGAACCAGATCACGTCGAGAAATAAATAGCTAAGTAGTAAAAATGGACTTTTATTTTTCGTGACTACGACGTGAGCGCGTCTTGTCGCGCTATTCAGCTAAAGATGGCCCGGTTAGCTAAGTTTACCATTTAAAAAAATGCCTGTCAATTAAGTTGGTTAGTTCGAGGAGTGGACTGGCTCTGCTGGACACTTCTAAATCGCTATTCAATGTGTCTACGGGCTAAGAGTAACGTAGATAGCGTCTTCTTCCTCACGTTCCGTTTTGGCAACGTTTTCGTTGAGGACGCTATTTCTGGGCTGTGTGGGTGTGTATCGCTGGCAGCCGCCGATGATGGCAGGTCAGGCGGTTATGCGCTCTGGACCTGACGAGCTCGTGCTTAGATGGATCCAGGCGCAGCGCCTAAACCGGGGCGCACATCCACACTTTCCGCATGCGGCAGCCTGCACATAATCTAAATCTCAATGATAAATATTGATTTATATTCAATTGTAGAGAAATTGGAGCCGTTGAGAACCGTTAGCAACCCCATGGAGCTTTGAAGGAGCCCCTGACGCGCAAAAAAGGAACCAATTGACTGACAGCGTGGGGAGCCTCATGGGCTTCTCCTCACCTGTCATCTTTGGCTTATCTCATTTGTTGTTCGTAAAAGCGGCCACTGTCAAAGAGCGGGCGGTGACATAAGCGTCTGAGCGGCCCAACATGCAAATATATCGAGAGAGGAGGGGAATCAATTTAATGACTTAAAATATTCAGTGCATATCAAATTTAAGCGCACAGTATGCGAATATGCAAACTGTCACGAAGAACTACCGGTGCATAGGGAAAATGGCCGACGAGATAGCCGTCATTGCGATCTCGCAAGTCGTATTGCTAGTTGGAGATCGACCTCTCATGTCCTGTGCAATGCCCAAACGGGCAAGGATCTAAGACGAAGATCGATGAAAAACCCTGACCTCAGCAGGGACATTTGCAGTGAAAGTTTCACATCAGCGCCGCTTTGGAGCACCTGGAAAGGGCTCTTACATAAAGTGCGTGCATTTATTTATTGATGCCGAAAAGACGTTTTGACAACTCCTGTCATCGAAATATATTTCAAGGACGTCACCCAACTTTTGATCTCGACACTCTCCCTTTGACCACATTTTGGTTCCTTGGGGGCACTGCCGACCACAACCACAGCGTCGTATCGTGAAGCGACGAAATAGCGTCAAGTGAACAAGCGAGATAAGCTCTACCCAGACCCTTTTCGGTGATCCGCCCCTTAAACTTTGGAGACGCTCATTTTGAGATTTGGAGCCAAGAATGACGACGAAATTCGAGTTCAAGCGTCGCCTGACGCAGAGCTTCCGCAAAGTTTCACTAAAACTCGGTGATCTGGGCCAAACAAGAATAGACTCGACAGGGATGCCCGAACCACCAGCCACGCCGTCGGAGCCGGATACAAAGGACTTCTTCTCGATAAGTTTCGAGGAACACACTCCCTACGACGACGTGTCGTCGGTGGACGTCCACACACGCGATAGCCGCTCTCACAGCGAGGCGTCCATGATGTCTGAGCACTTCCCGAACCGAACCGATTCGCTAGCTCCCATGACGACGCCGATAAGTCCGTCTAGCCGGTCGGACTCGATCGCGTCACCACAAATCATTCGACCAGGGACTACCGGGAAGGATGCCATGGGTCCCCCCTTGAGTAACAATGGGATGCCCCGGTCGTTCGGGTCCGTTTTGCCCGCCTCGCCAGAGAGCCACTCGATAGCTGCTTCTGAACCGTCTGTGACGCCTGAAGAGACACTGGCACAAGAGGAGGCTGCTGCCGAGGCCGCTGCTGCTCACGCCGATATTGCTGCTGAAAAAATAGCCTTGGACATCTTGAACAAGGTCCAAGATCAGAGATCAGAGAAGGAAGGCTGGACCATTTGACTTTCTTTGACCACATATAGAATTTTACGAGCTGGACTCGTGATACCCCCCTCTCTTCACCCCCCAACGCCCAACGCGTATAACCTTTTTGAGCGTATGACCCTTATGAATAGCTAGCTTTAGTGACATATACCTAGAACTATGGCTAAAATTTACCACCACACCAACTACAAATTCAGCTACAGACTCGAATCGGAATTCCACCACCGGTCGGATTATCCAGCCGGATCTCCGCATTTCAATTTACCATGGGTTCGCCTCCTTCGGGTCATCCCATCCGAGACGCTTATACCAGTTTACGCATAAAACTTTTCACCACCACACAATCCTGAAATGCTCGAGTACAAGGGGAAGCTGGCGCTGGCGCCAATGGTGCGTGTGAGCGAGCTTCCACTCAGGGCTCTTAGTCTTAGGTATGGAGCAGATCTCGTGTGGGGCCCGGAGATTGTTGACAAGAAGCTTGTTGGCACGGAACGCGTGGTCAATGCGCAATTAGGCACTGTGGACTTTATGGCCAAATCTGGTGACAACCGGATTGTGGCGTTCCGAACAAAACCCTCACTCGAAAAACACGCATTGGTGTTCCAATTGGGTACGGCAGACCCCGAATTGGCTGTCGAGGCAGCCAAGAAAGTCGTAAATGACGTCAGTGCGATCGAGGTCAATTGTGGTTGCCCGAAACACTTTAGTATTCACTCTGGAATGGGAGCTGCACTTCTCCAAACCCCCGATAAACTGGTGAGTATTCTGACGAGTCTCGTCGAGCAGGTTGGCAAGCCGCACAATGTGGCGATCCACGCCAAGATTAGAGTTCTCGAGTCTGCTGCCAAGACCTTTGAGCTTGTGTCTCGTCTCGTCAAAACTGGCATTTCACTTCTGACTGTTCACTGCCGTACGACGCCAATGAGACCACGTGAACCGGCATTCTACGACTACCTTGCTGAAATTGTCAAGATATGCCACGACAACGGCGTTCCATGTTATGTGAATGGCGACGTCAAGGGCAGATCCGACTTGGCAAAGTTCCAGGAAAAGTATGGCGTCGACGGTGTGATGATTGCACGAGCTGCAGAGTCGAATCCATCGTGTTTTGCTGAGAATATGAAGAGCACCCACGAGATTGTGCGAGAGTTCTGGGAGTTGTGTCAGGAGTTTGATTTCCCCGTGTCTCACGCGAAATACTGCATGGGAAAGATGCTGTCTGGCAAAGACCCAATCTACCAGTCCGTTATCCGTGCCAAGACCGCGGAGATGATGACGGAGGCTCTATCCCTGGCACCTCTAAAAGAACCATCACAAACACCACCAAAAACCGACGTGGAGCCTCTTGCGAAGCGTCAACGCATTACTGCGTAATGTCTGTGCCGTAATGTTTGTGCCGTAATGTTTCTGGAGACCGGTGCCATTATTCTGAACAAGTGGCAATTGGCAGAGTCAATTGGCAGAGACGTTTCAACCACACCTGGCGCTAGCCACTTGCTACGAAAGGTTTGGCCCTCATCTCAAAAGATCAGTCTCCATTTAATGCGAAAAACGGCGAAAGAAGCACATCATAAAACATTCCTATTTATTATTTATTCGTTACCCCCTCTTGTCATGTACATGGTCGTCAAGGAACGTAAATTGAAGAAAAAAAAGGGGGAGGGGCCACAACCCTAGAGTAACAGCCCACAAGAGACGGTAACAACGTAGGCAGAAACTTTAAGCGTCCTCTGGAGGAGCGACCGCCCGCTTCAGCACCAGCCAGCCACCAGTGACGCCCGTAAGGACCAAAGACGACATGAGCATGGGCTTGACACCACGGGACGCGTTGAACAGCGCACCAGTAATGGCGCCAGCGGCGAGAGAACCGGCCTCGTCGCTGCGACCATCGCGCGCGTAGTCGATTATGCCTCCGACAAGGTTGTATGTGAGTGCCAGGGCACCAGCAGTGTTTCCGAGGTAGGGACCACGACGGGTGACGGAATTGAGGATGGCGTTGATCCGAAGCCGAGCACTGGCAACGTCCTGCGTGCTCCGCATGCCCTCCACAAGACCCATCAAACCACCCGTTCCGAGACCAAGTAGATAAACAGCACCAGTACCGTAACTGAGGTCCTCAGCAAATCCTCGCGATGCAATTAGGCCATCGGCCTTTTTAGAATTCGTCTCCAGATCCAGGTACTCTAATTGACCCGTGCCCACATTCGCCAGCGGATGCAGCTTCGCGGCATCGAATCCTGCGGGGATCGCTCTGTACTGCTCTGGGAGCGTCGGTGGCGTGGCCACAGACTGGTTATCGGCCTGGAGCTCACTCACAGGCTTTCCAGGAGCAGCTGCCGGCTGGGCTTCGCCCTTGCTCGAACCGCCAAACAACCACATTTACGATCGTGCGGAAGAAGTGGGTGACTACAGGTCGCCTCTGGCCATGCCAATTTTTCAGCTGACTCACTAATTTGGGTTTCGACGATCACGTGGGCTCCGACACCGTTGATGCTAAAATCGGCGCTTGCTTTATTGTAGTTCTGGTGGTGGTTCTTTTCTTAAAAAAAAAGCAAAGATTTCGTGGAAATTGACTGGCATAAACTATGTTTTGTGGTGGTGTCTACGATCTGTTCCCACAGATCCCATGGAAGAGCTCAACCTCAATTGGCGGAGCCAATTGCCACAAAAGTTTTCCTTCTTTTTCAAAAGAAGAAACCAAAATTGCTCAATTTCCACTATGTTACAACTATTAGGTTCGGTGGTGTCTACGATCCATCGGATCCAGCAAACTTTTGCTGCGTCTTAATAGGAAGGAACCAAAATAGTGTAAACAAGTTATGTGAAAGTAAAATTTAATAGGCCGCAGCGATTCCTCCCTTTCGGTAAAAGTCGCTCACAGCATGCAGAATGCCATTAGTACGCAGGATGCCGTTCATGGCAGAGGACGGCACGCGCTCGTTGACCTCGTGGCCCTTTTCTTTGAGTTGCGCAAACACATAGTCTGGCATGCCCTTCTCAATCATCACCTCCTCAGGGATTAATTGGTGATGAACACGCGGGTACGATACTGCGTCTAGGAGAGAAACGTTGAATCCGTAGATACGCGTAAGAGCCTCAAAAACGGCTGTCAGGATGTGCGAGCCTCCTGCAGCTCCAATGACGATCTCAACCAGATTCGTTTCAGGATCAACACCAATGGTCGGAACCGTGGACGATAGTGGCCGTTTCCCAGGAGCAACAAAATTATAGATCGACGGCTGAAGCTCGAACGAATTGCGATGGGTAGGGACAGAGAAGTCGTCCATTTCAGAGTTCATGATCACGCCCGTTACGGGATCGCACAACAAATTGCCAAAGTATAGGTTGACAGTGGTCGTCATTGCCACGGCCATTCCATCTGCGTCGACCACCGAAAAGTGTGACGTACCATGGGGCTCATTGATCTCGTACGAGGGATGGTAATCCCTCCACGAATCCAAGGTTTTTTCGTCGCTAATGTTACCGAGCACCTGCTGAGCATATTCAGGCGTGAGCATATCGTGCATCATGGCGTTATTGGCGAAATCTGGGTCTCCAAGATGTGATCGCGCAGACGCCATCCACTTCATCGTTTCGACAATTCGTTGGAGCTCCACTCCTCCTAAAGGATCCGTAAGGTCCAACAACTGCTCTATAACACCAAGACCTAAAACAAGTGCTGGTCCTGAAGTTGGGTTTGGTGACGTGTAGAATGTTCTTCCGCGGAACGTTGTTATCAGCGGCTCCCGAAGAATTACACTGTAATTCGCAAAATCGTCAACGGTCATAACTCCGCCAGCTGCCTGCGTCAATTGCGCGAGGTGTGGCGCAATGTCGCCCTCAGGATCATAGAATGCTCTAGCCCCACCTTCGGCGATTTTTCGGAGTGTTGAAGCGTAGGCCGGTCGCTTGATCCATCCATTTTTACCCCATCGCGCTGCATCAGACAACCATCCCCAGTCACTGAGTTCTTCTACCTGATCGAACAGTTCTGAAGTAATGTTTTTTACTGCTCCAAACACCATGGTGGCTTCCAAAACAGACTCCCCAATGTTAAAGCCCGCTTCGTTCAAGTCTGCAATCTGATTGACTAACTCAGCCCATTCGAAATTGCCAGAGCTTCCAATTTCGTAGAGTTTTTCGAGTCCGGCAAGTTCTCCGGGAACACCACTGGCGAGGCCACCCCACTTTGACAGAAATGGGTTCTTATCAAACATGTGTTTGGTGGCTCCTGCCGGAGCAGTTTCACGCGCATCTATGATAAGAGTGGTTCCATTCGGGAAACGGACGTTAATAAATCCACCGCCACCAATTCCTGACGAGTGGGGAATGGTTGAGCCAATGCATAGCGCCACAGTCACTGCTGCATCTGCTGCAGAACCTCCACGCTCGAGTACAGAGACACCAAGTTGAGAACACAGTGGAACATCACTCGCCACTGCCCCGTGAGAACCAGTCCGGTCGAATTTCGGATCAGGTCTAAAAGTTGGTCCGTTAGTTTCGTAGTGTAATTGTGATTGCAATGATAGAGATAGAAGTGTTGAGGCCACAACAACCAAAAGGATACCGGTAATTATAGTAGTCCTCGAGCAAGGCTCATTTTTACGAGCCCATTTCGGGAGCCTTTCTTTTGCTTTGGCCCAGTCCACTTTCATCGCCAACGCGTTCGGGTAGACGGCTAAATAGGCTGACTACGTGCGTTATCTGATAAGGCTAAGAATTGGCCGTCGATGAAGCAATACTACGAAATACGCGTACTAGAGTTGTGGAAGACTACAACAAATAGTTGAGAGTTACCTGTAGAGGATGAAACCGAAGGAATACGTACCACAAACGATGTATAGGACCTGCAAGCTTATCCGCCCGTTGGGGATCACACGTGACCTCAAGTGCCCCCCCTGGATGCCCCTGGATGGCACACATGGCCCCCAAGATTACGTTCACCACCAAACGCCTTTCGTAAAATACACGTGACCACATTACTCAGCAGGATTTTTGGAAATCTCTAATGTTCGGTCCCAACAACATCCCAACTGATGACCCAGAAATGTGCCGCAAATCTTGACAACCAAAACCACAAGTTTGGAACATACATTCTCCCACCCCCGATTTCGACCAACCGCAACGTAAGCGAGCCCACCACCACACGGGGCGCAAACAACACAACAACATTCCACACCTGAAGAGACAACAACAAATCACGTCAGCGCCACCACAACAAAAAATGGCAGCTGTCAAGCGATCGGCGCCCTGGCCGGACTGGTGACTACGCAGAGGGCGATGCTTTCAGTCCGGGTCGGTGGGTGTCCCCCCAACAATTATAAATACCGTGGAATCGCCACCTTTTTTCTGCTGTTCAACTCAACTCAAAGTAAAACAATGTCTGGTCGTGGAAAAGGTGGCAAAGGTCTCGGAAAGGGCGGCGCTAAGCGTCACCGCAAGATTCTTCGTGATAACATCCAGGGCATCACCAAGCCTGCCATCCGTCGTCTCGCACGTCGTGGTGGTGTGAAGCGTATTTCCGCCCTTATCTACGAGCACACTCGTGACGTGCTCCGTCAATTCCTCGAGAGCGTCATCCGCGATGCCGTTACATACACCGAGCACGCCAAGCGTAAGACCGTCACTTCTCTCGACGTTGTCTACGCCCTCAAGCGCAACGGCCGCACTCTTTACGGTTTCGGCGCCTAAACCTAAGTGGTTTCCTATCATATTTATCTAACCTAACATACCCCCCGTCCACTGGACTCTGCATAATTTCCCAATCTCGTGATTTTGTCTGCCGTAATCTGACGTGTGGTGTCCGCTTTCACTCGTACACATCTGAGGTCTTTAAATTTTTTGAAAGTCTCACACTGATTTTTATTGTTCTTAAAGTAGTTTCTAGAGGGCCTTGGTTTTATTGTGGACCTTTTAAACGCGAAATAGTTTTTTGTTCTTTCGAAAAAAACCAAAACTTTAGTTCCAATTGGCTGGTGTCACTTGATGGCCGCTGCTCCATCGCGGCTTGTCCAGCTCTGAGGATTTCTATGCGATCGAGTTATTTTGAAAGACTTTCTAGAAGAATATGGATATTTGAGGAATTTATTGGGGTCTAGCCACGCCAAGTGACAGGCACAGACACACACAATCCGCGACGTTTATGTGGTAGACGCTGAGACCTTTTCAGTCGTAGTGTTTATAGAATGTATTCTGCGATTGAGTGCTCTATTGAAAAAGAACCACACTTTTGTTCCAATTGGCTGGCGCCAATTGCTATTTCAATTGTCATTTGATGGACGGCAAGAAGACAGTTGGCGTCAGCCAATTGCGACGGTCTCGCTTCTTTTTCAAAAAAAGATTGTTACGTCGCTGCTAAAAAATCTTCTATAAAACGGTCTTCATAAATTTAAGGGTCAATCAGCGGCGGATTTCGGCATTCCACTTTCGGAACGGATATGCGTTATGGCTGTTGTCCGAAAAGGCTTGCCAAAAAAATGGTAGCTGGCGTTGGGTGTGGAGAAGACGGAGGCAGGGTAAGGGGTAGTTGCTCAGGGTGGTGTTGAGACAGCTTGTGGACAGAGGCTTTCTGCCAAAACCACAACTCTCGACTGATACAGCCAATCAGATGAAAAGGTTTTTTTTTTTCAGCGCAACAAATCATCTAGTTTTCGCCAGATCCACCGCTACTAGGTCGACATTCTAGATTGTTGAGAACTGGGGTTGGGACTGGAGCATGATTAACGCAGAAGGCTGGGAGAGCTTCGGTAGTTTGGCCTGACATCGGTTGAGAATGTGGGCAAAACCATTCTACGCCAAGGCCACTAATACCTCGACCAATAACTCACAAATGGCATAGCCAATTACCACAAGGGTTTTGGTGCTTGTACTTTTACAAAAGAACAACTTCCCAAACAACACATAAAAAATGTCCACCGGATATGGGAAGAACACGAGAGTAAGCAGCACCAATCGAACGCTCTGCGGAGTACGCCAAAGACAATCAGAAAATTAAAAGTATAAACTAAAAAATTAAAACCGAAAATAAAAAAAAAAAAGAGTCGGAAAAATGGTGGGGCAGATACACCTGTCAAAAAAAAAAGAGTCGTGGCTGCAGGCACGCAGCTTAAATAAATGCCGACTTTGGGGTCAACCTCAAACTCCCAACGCTCAACCGCTGAGTGTCCCACAACGGCGATTGGGAGCAGGATAAAAGCATTCGACCTGGACAGGACTTGTCGCAGAGAACACTTGCACCGATGGACAAGTACGATCACGTCAAGCTGCCTTCGCAGTTTCTTGGCCTGAATTCGGTGGAAGCCGCTCCACCGAGTGTGGTTCGCGACTTTGTCGCTGAAAGAAAGGGCCACACGGTGATCACCAGCGTGTTGATCGCCAACAATGGCATTGCCGCCGTTAAGGAGATCCGTTCCGTGCGGAAATGGGCGTACCAGACGTTTGGCGACGAACGTGCTGTGAGTTTTACGGTCATGGCCACTCCGGAGGATCTCGAGGCTAACGCCGAGTACATTCGCATGGCGGACCAGGTGGTGCCTGTTCCTGGCGGAACCAACAATAACAACTACGCGAACGTTGACTTGATTGTTGACGTGGCTGAACAGAGTGGCGTACAGGCTGTTTGGGCTGGTTGGGGTCACGCGTCGGAGAACCCGCTGCTTCCAGAACGGTTGGCAGCTTCTCCCCGCAAAATTGTTTTCATTGGTCCACCCGGATCGGCGATGCGATCGCTTGGAGACAAGATCTCGTCCACAATTGTCGCCCAACACGCGAAGGTGCCCTGCATTCCGTGGTCTGGCACTGGCGTCGACGAGGTGCACGTAGACGAAGAAACCGGCCTCGTGAGCGTTGACGAGGAGGTGTATGCAAAGGGATGCTGCACAGATGCCGAGGATGGGCGCGAGAAGGCAATGAAGATTGGTCTGCCAGTCATGATCAAGGCCTCTGAAGGTGGAGGCGGAAAAGGTATCCGAAAGGTTGAACGCGAGGAGGACTTTGCGAACCTCTATCACCAGGTGGAGTCCGAGATCCCCGGATCACCGATCTTCATCATGCAGCTGGCCGGAAGTGCACGCCATCTCGAGGTGCAGCTGCTTGCGGATCAGTACGGCAACAACATCTCGTTGTTTGGCCGTGACTGCTCTGTCCAACGTCGTCACCAAAAGATTATTGAGGAGGCTCCCGTCGAGATTGCATCTCCTGAGGTATTCGAACAGATGGAGAAGGCCGCTGTGCGTCTCGGTAAGCTCGTCGGTTACGTTTCTGCCGGTACTGTCGAGTACCTGTACTCGCACTCAGACAAGAAGTTCTACTTCTTGGAGCTCAATCCGCGTCTGCAAGTCGAGCATCCAACCACCGAAATGGTCAGTGGTGTGAACCTGCCTGCTGCGCAGCTGCAGATTGCCATGGGTATTCCCCTCGACCTAATTGCCGACATCCGCATGCTGTACGGTGCCGATCCGCTCGGAAAGCGTCCTCTCGACTTTGATTTCAGCGATCCGGCGTCGGAGCAGTACCAACGCAAGCCGAAACCCAAGGGACACACGACGGCGTGCAGAATAACCAGTGAAGACCCTGGTGCTGGATTCAAACCCTCTGGCGGTACGATGCACGAGCTCAACTTCCGCTCGAGCTCGAACGTTTGGGGTTACTTCTCGGTTGGTAACCGCGGTAATATCCACAGCTTCTCTGACTCGCAGTTTGGCCACATTTTCGCGTTTGGCGAGACCCGTGAGGCGTCGCGACGTTCAATGGTCGTGGCCCTCAAGGAGCTGAGCATTCGCGGCGATTTCCGTACCACCGTTGAGTATCTTATCAGCTTGCTCGAGACGAAGGCGTTCGAGACGAACACGATCACGACTGGCTGGCTTGACGAGTTGATCTCGAGAAAGGTCACCAGCGACCGGCCAGACAAGTTCGTGGCTGTGTTGTGTGGTGCTGCTACGCGTGCGCACCTCCAGAGCGCTGCGGTTGTGTCCGACTACAAGAGTGCGTTGGAACGTGGCCAGGCACCGCCCAAGGACGTGATGAAGTTCCTGTACCAGATCGATTTCATCTACGATGGCGAGCAGTTCCGGTTCACGGCCACACGGTCGAGCCCAGACAACTACCGCTTGTTCCTGAACGGTTCTCGTGTCGATGTTGGCGTGAGAGCTCTGAGCGACGGTGGTTTGCTGATTGCCATCGATGGAAAGTCGCATCTCGTCTACCACAAGGACGAGATGGGCAATACCCGTGTCAGTGTCGACGGCAAGACGTGTCTGCTCGAGCAGGAGAATGACCCCACGCAGTTGAGAACTCCCTCACCCGGAAAGCTCGTGAGGTTCCTCGTGGAGCCTGGTGAGCACATCACTGCTGGCCAGCCCTACGCTGAGGTCGAGGTGATGAAGATGTACATGCCGCTGGCGGCTGCCGAGAACGGCATTGTGCAGCCCATCAAGCAGCCTGGATCGACGTTGGAGGCTGGCGATATCATTGGTATTCTTACTTTGGACGATCCTTCCAAGGTCAAGCACGCCAAGCCGTTCGACGGACAGCTGCCGCAGTTTGGACCTCCCGAGGTGGTTGGCACGAAGATCGATGCGCAGTTCCAGTCGCACCTGAACGTTCTAGAGAACGTTCTCGATGGCTACGACAACCAGATTGTGCTTTCGTCGACGTTCAAGGAGCTTTTGGCGATTCTGCGCGACACGTCGCTGCCGTACGCACAATGGGCCCAGAGAGCCAGTGCCCTTCACAGCCGGTTACCCGCGAGTCTCGATCAGACTCTCAACGAGCTCGTCGAGAGGGCGAGAAGCCGCAACCACGAGTTCCCTGCCAAGATGGTGCTCAAGACCATCGTCAAGTTCGCGCCCACTTCGAGTCCCGCCGAACGCCAAATCTTCGACGATACCGTCAGTCCGCTCACGAGCCTTGCTCACGACTACACGAACGGACTTGAGGCCCATGAGTTTTTGGTGATGTCGCGTCTTCTCGAGAAGTACTACAGCTCCGAGAAGGTGTTCGTGGGTGGCCAGTCGCTTGTCGAGGTCATTCACCAGCTGCGTGACGCGCACAAGAACGACCTGGACGCTGTTTACCGCGAGGTTATGTCGCACAGCCGTCTTGGCAACAAGAACATCCTGGTCATGATGATCCTGAACGCCTACGACCCCGCTACGACGTCTCCTGGCATGGTGGGCACCTATCTCCGACCCGTTCTCAAGAAGCTCGTGGAGCTCGACGACCGGTCGACGAACAAGGTGGTGCTCAAGGCGCGTGAAATCATCATCAAGTGCGCTTTGCCCACTCTTCGCGAGCAGACAGAGCAGATGGAGCACATCCTGCGCTCGTCGGTGATGGGAGCTGGCTATGGCTCGCTTGTCGATCGCCAACGTCGTGTTCCTGACCTGTCAGTGCTCAAGGATCTCATCGAGTCCAAGTACTCTGTGTTCGAGGTGCTGTTCCAGTTCTTCCGCAACCCTGATCCGTACGTGGTTGTGGCTGCTGCCGAGGTGTACGCCAGACGCGTAAACCGCGCGTACCGTGTGAACAACCTTGTTCACCACATTGGCGATGCCGAGACGGTGCCAGCCGTGACGTACGACTTCGAGATGCGCGAAACGTCACCGTACGCCGTTGCCGACTCGGGTAATGGCCAGTTGCGCGATGTTCCGAGCATGTTGAACCTTTCTGCTGCTGCTGGAAACCACTCCAGTGAGCATGATAGCGAGAAGGGCCGGCTGTTGCGTCGTGGAGTCGTGTGTCCTGGTGACCTTGACGATATCGAGGACGCGTTTGTTCGCGCCATTGGCCTGTTGCCTCGCACCAAGAGCCGTCGCGAGAGTATTTCGCGCCGTCCTCGCGCTGTTAGCGACCCACCCCTTCCTGGACACTCTTCCGCGGAGTATGCCGATCTGCTCAATACCTGTAACCTTGTTGTGTTCGAGGACAAGCTCGACGGCCCCGAGAGCGATGACGAGACGATTGCGCAGTTCTTGACCGAAGCTATCCAGCAACACGCTGAGGAGTTTGTTTCGCGGGCTGTTCGTCGCGTTACCGTTCTCCTCCAGATTGGCGTGGGCACGAGCCCCAAGTTCTTCACGTTCCAGGGACCGCAGTACGCCGAGAACAAGACACTCCGTCACGTCAACCCGCCGTTGGCGTACCAGATCGAGCTCGGAAGACTGTCGAATTTCCAGATCCGTCCTGTGTTCAACGAGCATCGCCACATCCACGTCTACGAGGCTCGTGCCCGTTCCGATTCCCGCGACAAGCGTTTCTTTGTGCGCACTGTCGTCACCCCTGAGCGTCTCCAGGACGGCGAGATCTCGACCCCAGAGTATTTGTTGAGCGAGAGCAACCGCCTCATGAGCGACATTCTCGACACCCTGCAAGTGGTCGACACCACCGACACGGACCTGAACCACATCTTCATCAACTTCTCTGCCGTGTTCAGCTTGGACCCGCAGGAGATCCTCGAGTCGTTCGGCAGCTTCATCGAGCGCTTCGGACGCCGTCTCTGGCGTTTGCGTGTGGTTGGAGCCGAGATCCGCATTGTCTTGTCCGACCCGAGCTCGAACTCTGTGGTTCCTATTCGTGCGTTCATCCAGAACGTCAGTGGCTTCGTCGTCAAGAGCGATCTCTACACTGAGGTGCGCACTGCTGGCGGCGACTGGGTCTACAAGAGCGTGAGCAGCAGACCTGGACCCATGCACATGCGTCCCGTTCTCACTCCGTACCCGACGAAGGAGTACCTGCAGTTGCGCCGCTACGAGGCGAACCTCAAGGGAACCACCTTTGTCTACGACTTCCCCGACCTGTTCCGCGAGGCTGTCGCAGCTTCGTGGGCCAAGGCTGGCAAACAGCCACCTCAGGACCTGTTCGAGGCGGTTGAGCTTGTGTTCGACGAGTCTGGTGACCACCTGGCCGAAGTTAACCGCGAGCCTGGCGCCAACACCGTTGGTATGGTCGCGTGGCTGTGTACGGCCAAGACTCTTGAGAGCCCCCGTGGTCGCGTTTTCGTCGTGATTGCGAACGATATCACTTACAAGATCGGCTCTTTCGGACCTCTCGAGGACAAGCTGTTCAAGCTCGTGTCGGACTATGCCCAGGCACGGGGACTTCCTCGCATTTACCTGAGCGCCAACTCTGGCGCTCGGATCGGCATTGCCGAGGAGCTCGTGGGCCTGTACAAGGTTGCGTGGAACGACCCCAAGGACCAGTCTCGCGGTTTCGACTACCTGTACCTTACTCCTGAGGACTACGAGAAGGTGTCTGGCAGCGTGAGTGCGACTCGCATCGTCGAGAATGGCGAACCCCGCTACAAGATTGACTTCATCGTTGGTAAGGAGGACGGTCTGGGCGTTGAGTCCCTTCGCGGATCTGCCCTCATTGCCGGCGCCACTTCCCGCGCCTACAAGGACATCTGGACTGCCACCTTGGTGACGTGCAGAGCCGTTGGTATTGGTGCGTACCTTGTCCGTCTTGGCCAGCGTGCTGTGCAGGTCGAGGGCAAGCCTATGCTCTTGACTGGTGCAGACGCCATCAACAAGCTGCTTGGTCGCGAGGTGTACTCGTCGAACCTCCAGCTCGGAGGCACGCAGATCATGTACAAGAATGGTGTGTCGCACCTGGTGGCCCAGAACGACTACGAGGGTGTTGCCAGACTCATTGAGTGGCTCAGTTTCGTGCCTGTTCGCCGCAACGGTCCTCTGCCTATCATCGAGACCGAGTCCTGGGATCGCACTGTCGACTTTGCGCCTTCCAAGGACGTTGTGTACGACGTGCGCAACTTG
This sequence comes from Wickerhamiella dianesei, assembly GCA_022577725.1. Classification (NCBI taxonomy): domain Eukaryota; kingdom Fungi; phylum Ascomycota; class Dipodascomycetes; order Dipodascales; family Trichomonascaceae; genus Wickerhamiella; species Wickerhamiella dianesei. The sequence goes on along the minus strand of JAKIRV010000049.1, from coordinate 1,703 downwards.
ATTGCCGGCTGCACCACCGAGGACGGCTGGACTTCTGGTCTGTTCGACAAGGACTCGTTTGTCGAGACTCTTGGTGGCTGGGCTCGTGGCGTCGTTGTTGGACGCGCTCGTTTGGGCGGTATTCCTTTCGGTGTTATTGGCGTCGAGACCCGCACCACGGAGACCATCTACCCTGCGGACCCTGCGAACCCTCTCAGTACCGAGCAGGTCATTCCCGAGGCCGGACAGGTGTGGTTCCCCAACTCTGCGTTCAAGACTGCACAGGCGATTAGCGACTTCAACCACGGCGAGCAGCTGCCGTTGATGATCCTTGCCAACTGGCGTGGATTCAGCGGTGGCCAGCGCGATATGTACTTTGAGATCCTCAAGTACGGCTCGTACATCGTCGACGCGCTCACCGAGTTCCGCCAGCCCATCTTCGTGTACATTCCGCCCTTCGGCGAACTCCGTGGTGGTTCGTGGGTCGTTATCGATCCGACCATCAACCCCGAGTTCATGGAGATGTACGCCGATCCTAACGCGAGAGCCGGTGTCCTCGAGCCTGAAGGTGTCGTGGGCATCAAGCTCCGTCGCAAGAAGCTGGTTACGCACATGCGTCGTCTCGACGCGACCTACGCAGAACTTTGCGACGAACTCGCCGAGGCCAAGGAGGGCACCGATGACCTCGTCAAGGCCAAGGCTGCTGTCGAGGCTCGCGAGAAGGAGCTGCTGCCCATTTACGAGCAGATTGCCGTCCAGTTCGCCGAGCTCCACGACCGTCCTGGCCGTATGAAGGCCAAGGGCTGCATCCGCGAGATTGTGCCCTGGGCCCAGAGCCGTCGCTACTTCTACTGGCGCGTCCGCAGACGTCTTGCCGAACTTGCAGTTCACTCTGACATTGACGAACTGCTCGCTTCCGCCGGCGTTGACGCCTCGAACGATCGTGCAGTGGCTGAGTGGATCGACGCAAACCGCTCTGCCATTTCTGCCGCCTCTTCCAAGGCTGCGCAAACCGCAAAGACTGCCGAGTTCTCTGCAGCCCTCAAGACCCGCGCTGGTAAAGAGGCTCTTAAGGAGGCTCTCGCTGCTCTCTCCGAGTCCGAACGCGCTTCTCTTCTTCATTAGCTCATTAGCATCTAGTAGCATTTCTAGTAACTTCTTTCAGCTCTTTCTTTTTTGTGATGTCTTCTTTTAGAACCAAATTCTCGTGAAGTGCTACGCCATATGGGCTATGCTGTCACGACCAGTTCGGCGAAAACTGTTTGCATCCAGTCACCCGACCGTATAAAATTCGGCTTGATACCGTCTTGGCCAGGTTCTGCGCCATAAGGCTCGAAATTGGAGGTCCAAAACAGCCGGTATAAGTAAGGGTTAGGGTTAATTCGCGAGAGATGTAGTTGAATGCGCGCGATAGTCACTCTAAAATAATGAGATTCAGAACGACCGGATGCCGTCCTTCGCTATAAAGCAAGAAAAGAGCGAAAGACACTGGTTCGCAGTCTTGAGGTATGTCATCACCTGGGGGATCTAGTTGACAGCTGTCATGTCCGAACTTTGCATATGCATGTGAGCAATGACATATTGCACAACAGGTGTCAACACGCCGGTACCAAGAGCAACCTTCATGAAAAGAATGACATCTGTCAGAAGCGCATTAGCGAGACGTCAGATGTGCGAGCTTTTCGTAGCCGAGTTGCATGATGCAGACGTCAAGTAGGGACAAC
>JAKIRV010000048.1:0-59204 GCA_022577725.1 Wickerhamiella dianesei | reverse complement strand
AGCAATACTAGGTAACCCCAGACTTGCTCTTGCAGCTGCTCCATCGTCTTCTCATGAAGGTTGCATGCATGCGCGCTGTGTTGACACCTGTCAAACTATTTGTCATATGCACGGTTTATGCGCGATTTTGGGAGACAGTCAAAATAATCAACTTACATGCGTCTAGATACTGTCTGGGGAAAGCTCGCGCTCATTCACCAATCAACCGGTTCGCACGGCTCTGCCAATCATACGGCCTTGCTCGACTTTGTTGCTGATGTATCCTCAAACTTACCTCCAACAAGCCCCTATGATACGTCTGGTCGTTTTCTTTGACAATGACAATGTGCAGCAAGGTTGACTTAAATACTCTGCGCGGCGTATATCCACCCTGATCAGATGCTTGCGCTATTTTCAAACATTGCTGCTGTCACATTAGAAGTGGACATGTCGCAAAGCTGGGGCAAGGTCAAGACTGCCGTAGCATGCCTCATATATTTGCGCTCGCATGTCACGTGCCCTCAATAGACAGCTAAGTCTTGAGCAATTCAAAGACGTCAGAATTTGTCGTAAATCAAGGTATCGTTCATTTTTGTGAGTCAAATTGTCTCCAATAAAGAGCCGTAATCATCATCGTCGCAGGGGGCATTCACTGTTTCGAAAGATGCTCTCGAATAAAGCGCTTTTTCGCTATGAGTCTATCACGTGACTGTATACTTATCGGCGCTCGGCTAACCGTGAATTGAGTTCCGAGCCTGCCAGAAGCCTGCTCAGCGATCCCCTTGACAACCTCAGCAGCATGTAGTTATGTTTTCGTTGATTTTGTGTACTGCCTATTGTTTGGAAGCCTTTAAATCTCGCAATGGCACGGACATGATGATGACCTGAGATTGACAGCATGGTCGCGCAGTGATTTCGCTACTGACGACTAGACCCTCGTCTAGCTTCTTCATTTTCCGACTGCGTGTACATTATCGGGTGTCGATGGGGTGCGTTGAGATGGGACTGGAGTAGAATGTACGGTGGCATCATAGGTTATGAGAGTAGAGAAGTAGCTTGGACTAATAGCGAATGTTATAATCGAAGCAGGCACGATTCTGGGCAGATTCCCTGGACTTCGTGGCCCTGTACGGTTTTGCGGCCGAGGCACCAGCCATCATCAAACAATTGGAAAACCTTGACCTCGTCGTCAATATTGAGCTCAAGCTCATCGCTTAGTTGTGGCTTGTACTTCACAATGGCACGGAACACTGCGCCCCTTAGATCGGCAAGAATTCCCTCCTGTGACTGTGGAGGTGGAATGTGCATCACTGGCGGGGCAGGAAGTGGCTTATTGAGCTTTTTGGATCCATACGCATCGGTTGAATTGCGACGAAGCTTCTTGCGCAGGCTCGCAGCGGCACTGTCGTTTCCAGCCCCAATACCACCCATTCGCGGCGACTGAAGTCCCGAAATTAGTCTTATTGAAGAGCTGGCGTGACTTTGGGTGTCTCCATTGGCTGCTAGCGGTGGCTGTAGGAGTGGCTGGGCTGTCCCGTAGGAGCTAGCGAGAGAGGACGACCTAGATTTGGAACTTGCGACACTTATGCGGTTTCCTAGTAACTCGAGTGACGAGCGCATGTCTGTGAGGCGTGAGAGGCCAAATGATGCACTGTCATCCTGCTCGGAAACGTCGTTGAGTCGAGGAGCACGAGTCTGTTTGAGTGGAGTGTCACTGCCATTGCCATTGCCATTGCCTCCCGTGCTCGATACAAGTGAACCAGATAGAGAGGCGATCGAGTTGTGGCCCTTCTTAAAGCGAGGGGCTGCCACGCGACCCTCCTGTATCATTTCATCCTGAACAAGTCGCAAAAGACGTTCAGTTTTGGCCGTGCTCGAACTCGTGGGGGTACTAACAGCAGCCGCAGGGCTGGGAGGACTTAGTGGCTCTAGAGCATCTCCAAACACAGTTGCATTTGTCGCATCACTTCTGGTCGTCTCGTCGCCATTAACTCCAGAACCACTTAGCCTGGATGCGTTGATCCCTGGGCTATTGAGTCCACTTAAACCTGGCAGCTTAGGCGGAGAGTGTTGTGACGCTGGCGACCAGTTTTTCCCGAGAGCGAGAGGTGGAGAATGCGACACTGACGACACGTTTGTCTCGACTCGTCTAGCGAGTGGAGGCGGAGGGCTCAATGGCGACGGACGGCGTGGTGGAGTCGATTTTGGTGGAGAGCCTGGCGGACGTGATATAAATGCCGACTTTGAAAATGAGTCTGATTTTGATACTTCGCGGGTCAGAGGTCCCGACCCGGAGTGAGAATCGGAGCCCGAACCAGAACCAGAACCAGAACGAGGCCTTGGGCCAGACCCAGATCCGATTCGGGCGTTGGCTGATCTTCGACGATAGTCGCTGGACTGGGCAGAGCTCCAAGCATTGCGTTCCCGCGTTCGGCGTGCCGATACGCAGGACATGCGCCAGCCCAATATCACTGCCGCGAGGATGGACGCAAGAGCCACTACGCCCAGCGGGATAGCAATGGCGAGGATCGTACCCAGATCGTAGTGGTTGTGTGATGCCATGCAGTAGTCGACAACAAAGCAACCACTCCCAAAAATGCTAAAGTTGGTAGGCCGTGCGTTAGAGGATGGGGACTTATCATTAGAGTATGAAACAGATTTTCCATGCAGAATAAATAATATTTGAAGTTGCGTCGACCAACTCGATCAAACGCAGATTACGACGGTAGGTACGACCGTAGAACCGATGTTGCGTTCGTGAATGCGCGGCTTGCGACTGCTATTGCCGTATCGTTAGCGGATGAAGTTGAAGTCTGAGCATTTGCTTCATCAACAGCAGCAACGATCTTGGCAACGTTCGTCTCGAGAACCATGCCACCTTGAACGACTTCTTCGATCACGCTTTCGAGAACCTCCCATCCGAAAACGAGATCCAGCTCGCAAACGTTACCGAAACATCGATCGAGGCTCTCCACAAACACATGGATCAAGTCTAGAATCCCGAGTTCGCTCTCTTGCCTATCAACAATAAACACGAAATTGAGCGTCGCGTATTGGCGGTAAATTACGCGTACGCGGTCAGCCTCTTCTCCCTGGAGGAGTGCGGGAGGTGTGAGGAAGTTGCACTGCGATGCTGTGCGGTCCTGGAGGATCCCGTAGACCTGCTTGATGAGATTTTGTTGTGCAGGGACATCAAGTGGCGTGTAAAACTTTGCCAGCCGTGTCTGTCCGGTGTTGTTGATGATCAGGACGCAGTAAATCATCGCCAGCTAACGATAGTAGAGTACTGTATTGTAGATAGCGAGGCGATTATGTCACTTGTCTACATTGGAATTTTGAGTGGAACTGGATGTAACTGGACTGTAAAATGGCCGGTTGATCTTTCTTTTTATTGGATTTTGTTTTGAAGCCAGGTGGGTTCTTGGTGGAAAAAAAAAGGCATGACTGCTCCAATTGTAGAAGCTCTATTGAGTCAGTGGGTGTTGGGGTGCTTCGATGATTTTGGGGCAGTGTTCAATGGACCAATGGTAAACAAATTTGTGTCCACTCTTTCATGCGCGTTTCCTAATATTCTCTTTCAAATCTGGTTCTGGTTGATTGTATTTAGACCTCTTAGGTCGATCTTGACATAGTAGCCTGTGCGTGAGTAATATATCTAACATACCAAGGATAAATTTCGGCCACAAACAATCACTACAATAACAGTTACCCCTAAAGGCTAAATGGCGAACCATCTAAACGTTGCGAAGCAAGAAAAAACACCAGAACTGCATCGACGGACAGATCGTAAGCCTTTAACATGGATCTGGTCGGGCTAAAGGCTAGCGAGCTACGAACTTCACCCACGACGAGCTCAATTGCATGACCAATGTGCGCAAAAGAGTTACCCCTTTTGAGATGAAGAAACCACCAAGTTCAACTAAACTAAAGACCACACACACAACTGACACGAAAATTCGACGAGGCTGGGATGGGGCAAATCACATGACCGTTTTACAGCAAGCGAGAATTGGGGACCCACAGTGACTGATAGAACATCGCCGTGTGCACGGGATGATAAGTGCCGGCATAACGCGGTTCAGACCCCAAATAGAGATCACGCAGAGAACTCAATATAAAAGAGGCCTCAACAAAGCCGACCGATAACGGAACCACAGGTTTCCGGGGTAGACCGGCACATGCTGACAAGGCCATGTGGGTGTCTTCAGTCCTTATCGGCTCCGAACTCGGCTTAGCCGGACAGGTTACGAACGCCGCATAAAGACGAATCAAACGACAGCTAACGGCAAAATAACCATCTTTGCCCCTGAATGAAATGATTGTACCGAAAACCCATTACTGATCTCGTTCGAAAATTCATCATTGCCGAAGAAATCATCGCCGAGGTACCAGTACTCGTGCCATTCTTGACATAAGCCGACAAAGTGCGGGAGAATGCGGGGGGTTCAGGTGTCCTGGGTAAGGGCAAACCCCCATGAGTTTTGTGGAGTCATCGTCCATATATAAACCCCAGGATTGGAACTTCCCCAGACAGCCACAAAGGTGTACTCCCCAGACAGCTGCCCCAACCGTTCCCCCCAGCTGATTGGCGAACAAAAAACCACTACAAACTTTTTTACCAAATAACCACTTGAACAAAAACGAAGATGGTTGCTCCTACTGCTAGTGTGGTTCAGGGCGTTTCCTACGTTCCTGTGGCCAGTGAAGTGACCGCCAAGATCCTCACTCCGGAGGCTGTGGCGTTTGTTGCCACACTCCACAGACAGTTCAACAAGCGGAGACTCGAGCTGCTGGCTGCTCGCGATGCCCGTCAGGTGCGTCTGGACGCTGGCGAGTTCCCCGACTTTTTGCCTGAGACGAAGCACATTCGCGATGATCCCACCTGGCAAGGTCCCAAGCCTGGCCCAGGACTCGAGGACCGCCGTGTCGAGATCACTGGCCCCACTGATCGCAAAATGGTGATCAATGCCCTCAATGCGAACGTGTACACGTACATGTCCGACTTTGAGGACTCAAGTGCTCCCACATGGCAGAACATGGTCGAGGGTCAGGTGAACCTGTACGACGCTGTGCGTCGCAACATCACTCTCACGCAGGGCAACAAGACGTACGCTCTCAACACGAACCGTGCGAACCTCGACAAGAAGGACCTCCCGACGCTGATTGTGCGTCCCCGTGGATGGCATCTCAACGAGGATCACTTTGTTGTTGACGGCGAGGTTGTGAGCGGCAGTCTGTTCGACTTTGCCCTGTACTTCTTCCACAACGGCAAGGAGTCCGTCAAGCGTGGATTCGGACCTTACTTCTACCTGCCGAAGATGGAGAGCCACCTCGAGGCGAGACTGTGGAACGACGTGTTCAACTTCTCCCAGGACTATATTGGTCTTCCCCGGGGAACTATTCGCGCCACGGTGCTGATCGAGACGATTCTCGCCGTGTTTGAGATGGACGAGATCATCTACGAGCTCAGGGACCACTCAGCGGGACTCAACTGCGGTCGGTGGGACTACATCTTCAGCTTCGTCAAGAAGCTGCGTGCCCACCCGGCCTACCTGCTTCCTGATCGCGACGACGTGACGATGAAGGCACCGTTCATGAACGCGTACGTGCGTCTGCTGGTCAAGACGTGTCACCGTCGTGGTGTGCATGCTATGGGCGGTATGGCTGCACAGATTCCGATCAAGAACGACGACGTTGCGAACAAGACTGCCATGGCCGGTGTGTATGCCGACAAGCTCCGCGAAGTGACGGTTGGCCACGATGGAACCTGGGTTGCGCACCCTCAACTCGCGATCATCGCTCTCGAGGTGTTCAACAAGCACATGCCAGGACCCAACCAGATCTTCCGTCGCGAAGAGGCAACACAGGTTACTGCCAAGGAGCTCATCAACCCCGTTGTACCCGGTGGACGCGTTACAGAAGCCGGAATTCGCAAGAGTCTGTACATTGCTCTTGGCTACATGGAGGCCTGGCTCCGTGGAGTTGGATGCGTTCCCATCAACTTCCTCATGGAGGACGCTGCTACTGCTGAAGTCAGTCGTGCACTGCTCAACTCATGGGTGAAACACACCACCACCACTGCCGAAGGAACCAAGGTCACCAAGGACTACATTCTCGGTCTACTGGCGGACGAGGTCGCGAAGATCAAGAAGACACAGGGTGCAGGCAAGTTCGACGAGGCTGCTGCTGCTCTGGCTCCTGAGATCACCAACGAGCGTTTCAGCGACTTCCTCACTACTCTCCTCTACCCTGCCATCAAGGGTAACGCGACGCCATCTACTAAGCTCTAGATACTATCTATGAATGACTCTATCGTTTACTCGTTTTGAAAAATTGCTTTTGATTTAATCTCCATTTTTTTTTTGACTTCTTTTGAAAAAAAAAATCAAAACCTCTAGCATTTGGATTGCGCCAATTGGGCTGTTGCCATTAGTTATTCGACATCCACAGAGAAATACTGCTTCTTCATAGAATCCCACCAGAGTTCACTACAGCAACCCAACAGGCTTCGCAATTGACTTCGCAAATTGCAATCAACTGCTGCTTTTTTTATCAGCAACAGTGACGATGTAAAAGAAGTGCTTGGTAGCATAAACCGCCTTCAGCTCCCACAAAAACTACTTTATGCAAGTGGCCAGTCTTTGCGGGGCTGATTCTGGCCAATCAGACACGTTACAGTAATCACATACTCGACGAAGATTTCCTCGTTGTCGAGAGTAGACCTCAATACTAAACCACCAACTAAATTATATAGTGTGAAATACCACCACTAAAAAGAAGGCGAATTCGGCCCACTTTTCACTTCCTTCAAAGTTTATCTAAGCGGATCTGTTTAGTGCCAAGTTCAGATGCCTGAGCTGCGACGCTGGATTCAGTTCCTCACTTATGCTGGCGTTAGTGTAATTGGAGGCGTTATTTTCGTTAATTATGGTGTTCCTAATGACGAGAAGATTCTCAAGGAGCTCAGTCCAGAGCTGAGGGCCCAGTACGAGAGAGAACGTGCTGTTCGCGAAAGAGCAGAACAAATCATGCAGCAGCGCATTGCTGGGAGTACAGACAGTCCTGCATGGCTCAAGGGAATGGGCGCAATGAAGAAACTAGATCGCGATGTCTCTGAGCAGGCGCGAAAGGACGTGGAACAGGAGCAGAAGACGAAGGCAATTGACGAGGAGCGTCAACGACTTCGCGAACTCGCATTGAAAGAAAAGAAATAATGCTCTATCTCCATTTAGTGGGATCCCATCCCGGGAGTGCCATTATATACTTGTTGGCGTCTCCAAGTTCTTCGGAACCAAGCTTGAAATCCAAGGCGCCAAAGTTTTCCCGCATCCGCGACGGTTTGGTAGTTTTGGGAAGCGGAACTACACCTCGCTCAATGATCCAACGCAGCAAAATCTGCGCTGGCGTTTTGCTGTACTTTTGCGCAAGCTCGACCAGAGACTTGTCGTGCAGCTGCTTGCCAAGAATCAACGGCGAATAGCCGAGTACAACAATATCATGCTGGTGACAGAAGTTCACAAGCGTGGTCATTTGCTTCCACGGATTCACCTCGATCTCATTGGCTACGGGTTTGTACCTCAGCTCTGGCCAAGCAAGTAACTCAGCCAGGTGTGCCTCGCCCCAGTTGGATACACCCAGGTGGCGGATTTTGTTGTCGTCAACAGCTTCCTGAAGAATCCGCCATGTTTCGAGTCGCTCCTCTGTTCCCTGGCCACTGCTGTGCATCAGAAACAGGTCAATTGGCTCCCGACCCGCCTTTTCGTACGAGTCTTCAACAGCGTATTTGGCTCTACGTCCAAAGTCACTATCCCACAACTTCGTGGTGTAAATAATCTCCGAGCGTTTCGTGTGAGGGTGGTCCTTGAGCCAGTTCTGGATGCCCTGCATTGTCTCTGCCTCGTTACCGTAGAGCTGGGCAGTGTCAATGAGTCTGTAGCCAACATCCAATGCCTCATAGACACATTTTGCCGTTTGTCTTTGGGGGATGTTGTACACACCGAATCCAATTTCGGGGAACTTCATGATGGTAGGAGATTGCGATTGCTCTTAATCACATGCATGGGTTACGCATCAATATACCAGCCATTTAAGCATACGCTGATTGTACATATATTCCGTCCATAGACCTTGACATTTATTATCTTCCGCTAGTTGGACATTGTGTGGAAACTCGTCTTTGGAAAAACGAAGCGAATCTTTGTAGGAACCTTTCGTCGTAATTGGTTCCGCCAATTGGGCAGCCGAGGAGCAATGAACGTCTGTGTTCGCCAGACTCGATTGGCGAACGCAATTGACACAAAGATTTGCACCTGCATTTAGAAAATCACACATAGAGGAGATATATACACTAGTTTATATAGCGACAAGTCGGACGAAATTATAGTACAAGCTCCTTGAACAGGAAGGGCACAAACACCACGCACGCTGTCCACAGGACGGTGAACATCTGAATGAACGCCAGAGGTGACCCTGCCCAACCCTTTTGTTGGAAATTAAGGTAGATGGCATAGAATGCGACGGCAAAGAAGTGGTAGAACAGTGTCGCAGGAGCAGGTAGCAGTCCACTAAGTAGACTCACTGGTCCATTGACACACTCTCCTCCACGCTCAAAGTAGGCGAAGCAGCCATTCTGCAAGATCTTGAGCTCTGGCGATTGTGCGGCAAACAGCTTGTACAGGGCGACCGACAACACATTGACCACTGCAGACGACTTTTTGCGTTCTGCGCGGAATTTTTTGAGGATTCCGTGAACGGATCCGTGGTCCTCAAGATCGACGGAATCCACACCTAGCATTTTGCTGATGAGCACTGCATCGTTCAGTCCCACAGTCATACCACCACCAGTGAGTGGATGTCTCATGTTCATCGCATCACCGAGAACAACCAGACCAGGGACATTGTAATGAATGGCTGGAAGGTACTGGTTTGGCATGCTACGTAACTTTCCTTCTGTCAAAGCACGATCAAACGATGGCTTGAGTTGTTCCGGAACATAAGTCAAACAATTTTTGCGGAGCCACTTCTCGAGATCTCCATTTGCAAGCGATGGAAGCGGCGCAGGAACATCGCAAAGCACACGTGCCTCGGTGGATGACGTCTGGTAGACGAGCACAGGCTTGTGTTGAGGACCAATAATGACATGGCCATGGTTTGGCGCCAGAAGGTCTGGATGCTGGAGGACTGCGCCAACAAAGTACGACTGAATCTGCGGTTTTGTGGCCACAAAGTCCTTGCGGAACTTGGAGCTCGTTCCATCGCACACGCAGGTCACTTTCGCACCGACGTCGATGTATTTGTCGTCGATTTTGGCGCGGACTCCGACAACTCGACCTTCTTCCTCGAGAATGTCAGTGACAATGGCCTGTTGAAGCGTTACTCCAGGTGTATTACGGGCAAGCTTGCGCAAATTCATCACAAACCGGCCATGGTGGAATCCACGCCCCTGGGCAGGAACTCCTTCGTCTTTGAGCATTGGGTATGGAATATGCACAGGTTCACCATTGTAGATGACCTGGTAGCCGTAAATGGGAGCTGCATCAATACCTTCGAGAGCAGACTCCATGCCAAGTTGTTTGAGAGCGCGAACGCCTCCAGGTTGGAGCAACTCTCCCACAATGCGATCTGGCTCACTGAGGTCTCGTTCGAGCACCAGCACTTTACGACCATGTTTAGCCAGTCCAACAGCTAGAGCAGGGCCAACTACACCCGCTCCAACGATAATAAAGTCATACTCGCTCATGAGCGTGCCTTTTGCCAAGCTCTTCATTCTTCGCGTGATTTATATAACTTTTAGGCAGATGCTCACATGTCGCGCCTCGTTATTTCCCCATGCTGCGTAAGCAGTGGGAATAGAAATTATACGACGCTGGTGATAGTCTTACCCCTGATGCCCTGGATTTTATGCGAGAAATGTACGATGGGTGATTAGTTTCATGTGATGATGGTCTGGCGAGTCGCGCACTTTTTTCATCACCGTTAACGTCATCTGATATTGACCTGGACAAATTTTGTACTGGTGGAAATTTTTTGTATTAGCTAGTGTTTTCGGTCACTTCCATATCCTGCCAAATAACTGCTAACGAGTGTCTAGATCTTTTCCCCATGTAACAGGACTACGGATGACCATACTTTACCATTTCCTGCTTTACGCTTTAAACAGACTAATTAACCACAATTGAGGGGTCACTTTTGCAAATAAAAATGTTTCAATTCTACAAAAGAAGCCACCAAACCCAAACCAACTTCTTAAAACTTAGGCATCCCCAGCATTAAAGATGACGTGCTTTGTCCCATCTTCGTCCTAAGCCATTTGTAACCGTCGTGTCTCCCCGGAATGCGACTAATCTGGCTCGAGCGCAATTTAGCCTTATAACCCCACGAACATGGATCACGGAGGAGGTCATGGCGGCCATGGTGGCCACGACACTGCTCCTGCGTCATGCAGCATGAACATGCTTTTCACCTGGGACCCCACAAACCTGTGTGTTGTGTTCCGATGGTGGCATGTCCGATCGTTCTTTGATCTGATTCTCACCTTCATTGCCATTGTGGCTCTTGCAGCCGGCTACGAATTCCTTCGTTTCCGCATGCGTGTTCTCGACAATTCCGGAGCCACGACTCCCATAGTGGCGAATGCAGACACTACTGCAGTTAAGTTGCCCAGGGCGTTGGGTTATGCTGCCCAGGTGGGCTACTCTTACTTTTTGATGCTTGTATTTATGACCTACAATGGCTGGGCTTGGCTCGCTGTTTGCGTAGGCGCCTTTATTGGATACTGGTTCTGGGGAACACGCGCAGAACGCCAGCTCAGCTGTCATTAAAACCGATCTTTCTATTTAGCATTAAGTGCCACTTGTCTTGGCAACTCAAATGATATGCAGTACATTTCTTTGGTTGGAGCGACGCGACGTACGTCATGGAAACTCATCTGACTCGCCTCCATGGAATATCCGAGAGCATCACTCACGCGTTTGGCGAGAGCAGCGTGGATCTCCTCCTCGGTGGGTTCTGGTCCACTGGGATCCCATTTGTGGAAACAGTGTACATTGATTGACGGGAGTGGAAGTGTCTCGCCATTAGGAACGCCATTGTAATAGCCTCTGAACGCGTCAAGGAACTCGATGGCAGTCGCGGGCAGGTTCATGACGAAATGGCTAATGTGGTTGGGCACTGTTTTAGCTGAGAACTCTTGCGCTTCACCAAACTTGCGCTTTTTGGGCACTTGGACACCTCCTGCCTGTAACTCTTGGAGACGTTGCATAGACTTGCGAATGAACTCGCGACCATCTTCATTGTAACACCTCACGAGAGGCTCGACTTTGTTCAGTTTCACATTATGCACCATGGCCTTGTAGCTCTCGGGATTGAGGTCATTGGCCAGTACGAGTACGCCCTTTTTACCAGCAGGGACAGCAAATGGACCAACACCAGCCATTGGATCACACACAACCTCGTCAGGTTTGAACTGTTTTACAAGCCGTTCGTGTTCCGAGTGCAAACGTGAGTTCCAGTAAACTTTTCTGAAATCGAACTGGAACCGGCAATTGGACTCGTGTTGTTCGACTTCAAAGTCTGGCACTCCAGCAATTACTTCCATTTCAAATGTGCGGAATTTGGTGTCGATGGTGTCGAGCTTGTTCACCACTGTGCGTAGCGAAGGGTTCTTGTCAAGAATGACAGTGCCAATGAGGTTCTTGTGCTCCAAGAAAGGCTCCCTTAGATTCATATGTGCAATGTGTCCTACGACGGAGAACCCACTCGGAGTATCTCCAAACTCACTTCTGGGGAATATGGACTCGAGGACTTCCTCAGACGTCCAGTGGTCGTACCCCAGTTCTAAGTTGAAGGGCTTGTATTCGACATCGGCACCACTCAAAAGGCTGCGCAGCTTTTCGCTGAGGTTCTCGGGGGATTCAATCCCCCTTCCAAAAAGAACTCCTTTCTTCTTGTGAGTCTTGTCAATGGCAACGATTCTGTCTACTCCTCGAAGGCTCAGTAACTCACCGCGCTCAGCCAACTTGCCCATCTTGGAGATCAGACTCGGAGGAACCTGAGCCATGATGAGGGGAACAGTAACCCCGAATTTTGAGCGGTTGAGCTCACGCATGCCATGGTTTGAGGGCGGCAATAGTGGCTCCAGCATCCTGGCTCGCCTGAATTGAATAATTTTGTAGACTTGTGTTGGGATAGTATTTTTCAGTGGGACGGCCCCATAAGCCGGGGGAGAAGAGATTCGATACGGTGAGATCCCTCCACGAGTCTACATAAGCATGGTATCGTGTCCGAGTGGTTAAGGAGATTGATTAGAATTTTCCTACTGAAGATTATCAATTGGGCTCTGCCCGCACAGGTTCGAATCCTGTCGATACCGCTTCTTTTTTTTCTTCCTTTTGTATAGCTTCGAGGGATTCAATTAAAAATATTATATCCTTTTTGTTGAAAGAAGCTATAGTCTAACGCAATTGATCGCGTCGATTGTTCCTTTTTACCGAAAGATGATTATGTCCTGTTTTAGGAGCGGGGACTTTGCGGCAATTTTTATGGCACATTCAGGGTATCGTGTCCGAGTGGTTAAGGAGATTGATTAGAATTTTCCTGTCGAAGATTATCAATTGGGCTCTGCCCGCACAGGTTCGAATCCTGTCGATACCGATTTATTTTTTTGGCCGCTTCTTTCTCGGCTAACCTTATTTCGATTTCCGATTTAGGTTCGCCCTGACATTTTCTTCGAGGTTATGGTTTGACATTTTGGCTCGACATTCTGCGTCAAAAAAAGTCAAAAATTTTATGCATGTGTAGACTAATTCCTCCAGTAGGGACAAACTCTAAAGAGAGTATCGCGGATACACCACGAATCAGGGATCGGAAAATTCGGAGGTTCTAGATCAAACCAAACACCGAATTAGGCTCATGTGGCGGAAGATCATCAAACGCACTTCAATAGCCCTGACTCACTCACCAATAAGAATGCATGCACGTGAATGCGAATCACGTGGAAGATCACGGAAAATTGTAGATGGCGCATCGCGGTCGTATTGGACGCGCGATCTTTCTTTAAAACCCGAACAGACTTGTGCGTCCACTACGTGTGTCGTATCGTAATGTTCCAGTGACCCACTGAGGTACCACTTCCCCCGGCATTTATCGGCGTTCCCAAATGTGGGTGGGTCACATGAGGGTGCTAGGGTAGCAAGGACGAGGATGCACGACACCCACATCGGCACACCACCGCAGCCTCTTTGTCCCATTTATCAGCGAATCCCACCCACAGTGACATTCGCTTAAGAGGTTATGGGCGTCGGCGTATTAAAAAAAATATTCCATGATGGCGACGTAGCGCTCAAGAACGGATGGGACGATGTCGTCGATATCCAGGATCAGATGTCTGCCCATCTGCTGTCGGTGGGTAACCGGGTTGTAGTTGTTCATGGCACTCAGCTCGAGTGCCGCGAAAACATTGCAGACTTGCATCACCCCATTCGGTTCGCCAAAGTTGCGGGAGAGAACATTGCTGCATATCTTGATACGGGGGTACTTTGCATAGTGAACATTGAGATGCAAGTTCTCGCCAAAGCAGCAATTCGCCAGGCTCCTAAATATACAGAGCTGATTCCGCTTCCCCCACCGCGACGGGGTGAGGTTCCTCGCGATGATGCGTCTGAGGACCTGATGAAGCACGGGACTCTAATTTCTGATGCGACAGGTCAATTTGTTGGCGTCTACACTGGAATGCGAAACATGTCCATCTACCAGATCAGCAAAGGACCACAGGGATACAAATCGGACATTTACCCCATGGCGATCTCTGCCGTGAGCGACGTGAAAATTCCGCCGTTTGTCAAGTTCGCCCATTTAGTGAAGTTAGACGATGATGTGCTCATGTGGACGTGTCGATACACGAAACTCGAGGAGATTCTTGCCATCCTTGCAAGAAAGGACAAGGACACGGATTTGCCCGAGGTTTGCTGTGAGGTGCACTCTCTCGACGATACGTCGGATCCACTTGTTTCGCTGAAAATCCGTCAAAAACCGCGGTTTGCATGCTTCGACATTGACATCAGCGGCAATGCGTTGTTGTTCGGATCTGGCACGGTGACTCTTGTGCGCATCAATGATTTTTATAATCCCGTCCAAAGATATATTGGACCCCAGAATCACGTCCTTTTTGCACTTTCGTACCCGGCTCCAGGTCGCCAGGAGCTCTTCAAGTGGGTTTCTGCCGACAAGCAGCAATTGGTGGAGATCTTCGTTGAGGGTGCCGACATAAACGAGGCTGTCATTCTTGATAACACCCACAGCGTGATGTCGTCGCGAACGGAAATGGCCATAGTGCGAAGTGAAAAAGACCCGGCGGTACTGCGAGTGGTTATGCCGGATAGAATAGCTGTGATTGACTCGAAGCACCAAAAGGTGTTGTCGTCACTGCCCATCAAGCCCGTATGCACGATCATGTAGGCTTGCATTGTACAATAGCATGTATTATTTTGATACTATTAGCATTTCTCCAAAACAAAAAGAAGCTCCGCGACCGAGGATCGAACTCGGGTTGCCCGCGTAACTGCCAATGGGTTGACAGGCGGGAGTACTAGCCACTATACTATCACGGATGACTGATGGTGACCGCCGGCGGCTTGGCGCCAGGCCAGTATTGAGACGAGCCACACAGTTTCGGAAGTCGTGTCGGACTTGGTGGCTTCTTTCGAAAGAAGCAAAACCTCTGGTGGCAATTGGCTACGTCAATTGAGGTACTTGAACAGGTCTTGTGTGAGCGTTTGGCCCTAATCTGGTAGCTTTTTTTGAAAAAGAAGCAAAACCATTGTTGCGATTGGCTACACTAATTGCTTTTGGTGACCTAGTTGCAATTCGGCTATGTCGATGAACAAGGCGTGTCGGTAAGAGCAGAGTTGCGGGCCTTCAAAAAAGAGAACACGGAGAAGGGCCATAAGGGAACCCAAACTAAAACCGGAAATCTCAATTGGCCACGCCAATTGCCATAAAAGTTTTGCTTGTATTTCAAAAGAAGAGTCACAAATTAGAGCGTAATTTCAAACAAGAAGAATACGGGTAAATCGTTTAGTGGCGTAAATGGTACAAATAGTTATCGGGATTGTTCAAAAATACATCTAGCAAATAGTTAAATTAGGGAAACCCTCACGCGAGGGTACGCCATTCACAATGAAACGGAAAGACGGCAATGCGGGGGAAGCTCAATTCTTGATGAGCCAGTCGGTGAGGTGGGCCATGAGATAGTTTGTGGACGGGGAGAAAAAGTCCTGGAGCATGCAGTCATGTTGGCCCTTGGGTTCCTCATAAGTGTACTGGAGCTTGGCCATTTCCGTCGCCCACTTGCGGCAGGAGGGCTTGAGGGTCTCGTACTCGCCCCACACCGTCAGGGTTCTTTCCGGCAACACTTCTGGCCACTTGTCCGCGTCAGCCATAACGGGGTTTGCGAGCGGGTCCTCGAGGTCCTTGTCGTCGCAGAACATTTTTTGCATCTCGTTGAGGTTCTTGTAACCAATGATATCCTTCTTATCAGTGGAGGTCGGATCGGCAATGATCGACACCCATGGCGATAGCAACAGGCACCCTGCAGGCTTTTGCAGGCCAAGCTGGTGTACCTTGAGGCACAACGCAACCGCGAGATTGCCGCCACAGGAGTCACCGAGAAGCCACAAATTGTCGCAGGACGATTGCATCTGGCGATACAACGCCTCTGCCTCATTGAGCTGCTGTGGATAGCGGCCAAACGGCGTGACGGTGTAGTCGAGCGCTAAAATGCTCACGCGGAATGGCTGCAACACGCGGGCGAGCTTGATGATGTAGTTGACCTGGGGGTAGGTCATTTTAAGCGCATAGCCGCCGCCGTGGAAGTAGATGAAGACGGGGTCCTCTGGTCGGCGGTCGGGAACCTCGCTGATCCACCGTGCACTGAACTCGGTGCCCTTTAGGAGGGCGTTGTAGTTCGGAATGCCTTTGGCCTTCTTTGTTGCGCCCTTTAGCTCGACGCGGAGCGGCTTTATTGGCGTGAGAATGCGCAGTTGCGCGACTGTGGACGCCTTCGTGACGTAGCCGTAGGCAGACAGCATTGTCTGCTGCCAGGTGCCCTTATCGTTGGAGGGCGAGACCGCACCCTGGATCGTCCACAATGGGAACCGGATCATAAGCTGGAGAACGGTGTTGGCCACAACCACATGGTCGAGAATGGACACGTCGCTGTTGCGTTTCCGCTCCTTGTAGTCGTACGGACCAACCTCTGGCGTCATTGGGGGCGTGGAGAGGGAGAGCAAACGTTAAATACGCCTCAAGTTTTCTTAGGTACCACACTGCCGTCGGCGATGGAAAGAAATTAGGCGCAACCACGGAAGTTCCGGACACGACAACAACCACTTAAATGGGGGAAAGTCAATAAATAAATGACTTGTTCGTGGTGATAATGGGTTGGGAAGGGATGGGGCACGCCAAAGGGGAAGAAAAGGGTAGGTGGGTTAGGCCCTTTCCAAGCTAATTTTCGGCTCTACTTTACACGCTCCGTAATTGCCTGTGGATGCATGGAGCCGCAAAAATAGATGGGAGACACGCTGCTCCGATTATGTCACCACTCCATCCCCGGAGGACAGCAGCGGTGGTTCTTCCCAGGGTGTCCCCTGGTCTATGCTTCCCAACCATAATCATCGCTATCTGCTATGTTAGCAAAAAAAAAAAAACCGACCCCCTGTTGGGAGGCGACTGTTGGTGGCAAGAGCCACTAGTCAAGAGCCGCGATAGTATCTAAAATTTATAGTCGCCAGCAGTGACATTGTTGATTCCCCGACAGCCATTCCTGACCCTGCATGTACGTATATCGACCCTGACACTTTGCTGTTTTTGGCAATGTCAGGGGATCGGTTTCTCGGCTCGTCTTTGCACACCGGTGTGCCGAAAACCCGCCACAGCAAGCCGGAAGAGTGCGATCCCATCGAAATCGATCACGTGCAAGAAGCCGTTAGGAACGAGCAGGGTACGGGTTTCATATCCACGGCTCAGGGGGAATACTAAAAATTTTGCGCGATTAAAGTTAGTGTACATGGCTTGCGCTTTTCGGGACCTCGGAAATCAGACGCGTCGCGCAACTTTACACAAGTGGATGCGACGCGTCAAACGCGCCCATCCCCCATCAGACTTTCCAGAACTTTAATAGCCGGTCGTACATCTCTGGAGCCTGCTGTTTGGAGCAACATTGCTCGTCTGCTGACCGTACCTCGGCTAAATCTGGTATGTACATTACACCAGCGTCTGCATGCCACCAGATGAGTCAGCGACGCGTCTCTCAAGAACGCGATCCCCGACTGCCACATCTGCATAAGCCAGTCCTAATCCTTGGGGCGTTTCCGCGCCGCCGTTCATTCCACTGCAGATGAGATGCGGTCCAGCCGGTAGCCGTCCATTGAATTATCATGGGGAACACGTCTGACGCGTCATGGTGCCAGCTGTCAATGCGACGGCAATTATTTACTGCCGATATTTTCTTGCCGAGACTTGAGCAATGGACTGTCGGAGCAACGTCGCATTGACATGTTCCAGTCCATAATTCTCTAATATTTTTCGTCGAGATCTATTTTGGAAATTCTTTTGGTAGTGCATATTTCGCGTTGGAATTTTTGTTTTTGTTTTTCATTAGCGAATTCCTTAATGTTTGCGAACCTCATTCGTGATATTATAGAGATGTCTATTTTAGCTTGGGACCAAACTTTGAGAACGCAAAGCTCCTATGGCAATTGGCTGCGCCAATAGCGACCGTCTGCAAGAGACGTTCTTATGGCAAAGTTTGCGCAACTTGAGACGACAACAATGTATTCGATCGTGTAACTAGACTTTTATACTTCTTGTGCTTGAACAGATTTCACATGGCGAATAGCGCTCCTGTTTATTTGCTTAATCGCGTAGATTATTATGTAGTCAAATAGCGCGCCCAGTTGCCCCACAGATGTGCTCCTTAGCAGAAGGTCCCTAGCTTAAGGCATTCCACCTAAACTGCAGATATCTGACTCAATCGGCGCAGCGAATTGCGCCAACTTTTGCATTCTTTTTCAAAAGAAAAGCTCAAATTAAAGTACCTGTTTGTATAGACTGATCGCAAAACCTACCGAAAACACAAATTTCAACTCAGACTGAATTGGCACAGCCAATAGCGACAAAGTAATGCTTCCTGTTCAAAAGTCGGTTCCCAGCTGAAATATTCATTTCCAGAATCGGATCGCAAAAAAATTTGTTTTCGATACGAAACATACTCCTAAGTTAGACTCATTTGGCACAGCCAATTGCTTCTTTATCAAGACAACCTCTCAGCTTAAAACAACCACTTCAAACTTGTCGCAAGATCTTTCGATGGGGCACGCATAACTCTGAAATCAGAAACAACTGGCACAAAAGGTTTGCTTTTAGTTCAAGAGAAGTAGGCTAATAGACCCATCTCCCAGAGTCCGCCACCACCACAGATACTCCTACGAAACAGCATTACGGCTCGCATAAGAAAAAGTATAATAACCAAAACAAAATGCTAATAGCGTCTAAATAATTTATATGCTCTTCAGTTTCCTGGAAGAGGCTTTGCTGCAAGCCCATGCGGCTGCAGGTGTGTATCCGGGCCCCCTAGATGAGCTTGGGGTATTGATGGAGCAACACCAGCTTGAAGACCAGTCTGGGTCAACCCAGTTTGGAGGCCATGAGCAAGATTGGATTGAGGGACACCTGCTTGAAGACCATTCTGAACCACGCCAGTCTGAATATTACCGGAGAAGTTCGCCTGTTCGACTATTTGAAGTACGGGAGCCGGTAGCTCACTCGCATCATGGTGCGACGCAATAAACTGTCGGAGCTGGTTGAGCTGGAACGTCAGCTTTGAGTTCTCCAGCGATAGCGTTTCATGCGCCTGCACATAGAAATCGGTCTTGGCCTTGAGATCATCGACATACTGCTTCTTCCGCTGCCTGCATTTGATTGCCGCGAGCCGGTTTCGCTCCAAAAACTGTTTTCGCCGACCCTCTTCGGTCGATCCAGAGTTTTTGCGGCTCCGTTTCCGCTCTTCGTCGTCGCTGGTGACGTTGGCATAGCCCTCGTTCTTGATCTTCGCTGCTGCAGCAGCTGCTGCAGAGCTATCAACACTCGATGCAATGGAGCCATTGTGCGAACTCTGCGCAGCCAGGGACGCCGGGGAGGAGTATTGCGATGTTAAAGACGAGCGTCCCCGATCCAAAATGGCCCCGCTGCTCGCATTGCTGGCGACGTTACTCGTGGTACCAGGTGCCTGTCCAGTGGAACCATCGCCAGCAGTGTTGCTGAGCACGTAGAGACCGTTGGGCGACTTTTCAAAATTGCGTTGGCGTTGTCGAAGCTCATTCTCGGAAAGGGCTACGCGAGAGTTCCCGCTACCCGTTGGTCCAGGCATTGCACCGCCCATTCCAGGATGGCCAGGTGCGATTCCGGATGGAACGCCATTGGCAATGCCGCCGTTGGCGATTCCGTTGGCAATTCCACCATTGGCAATTCCACCATTGGCAATTCCACCATTGGCGATTCCGCCATGGATCCCTGATCCCCCAGAAGGGAGTCCAGACACGCCTGCCATTCCAGCGGGTATCCCTGGCATTCCTGGCATCCCTGTTTGCATGGGTATTCCGAGAATACTCGGACTAAGAGGAACTCCTGGCGTCACGCCACCACGCGTTGCGTCGAGTGGAAGTGCCAGCATCGACGCGACTCCTGGACTCGCCAAAGCAGGGTTGCGCGAAAGATGATGGAATGCGCTAAGATCAGTCGTCGTTCCGAGAATACCTGGAGTCATCGCTCCCCTGAGTGACCATCCTGGGGTCATTTGTCCGGATCCATTGGCGCCAGTCCCAGGTGCCAGTCCGTCTCCAAGGGTGGGTTGGCGACCATTGCCGGTTGAAAGCGGCAAAGGCGTGTCTATTGGGTTCCCTGGCAATTCTCCTGGAACGAGGGGAAGTGGAGTTGTGATCTTGTCTATTCCAGGAATAGCCTCCCTAAAGTTAGTTGTTGAATTGGCGACATTTGTCGCCTCACTAGCCGCTCGCGTAGGCGCCTGGGTTGTCGCATCAGTAACGGGTCCATTTGAACCCTCTAATCTGCGTTTCTTAGTCTTACGACCAGCTGTTTCGCCTCCAGTCTTTTCCTTGGTTGCGGACTTGGACGTGGATCCTCCCGTGGGATCTGCGGACGGCACTGCGTGGTCGTCGTTGGTTGGGGGCTTTGAGGCGAACGACTGTTCGAACGGGTTGGGTTCGAACGTCAGCGAGGACTGCATTGAGCAACCGAACTGTTCTTCAGACGCAATCCCAACTGCCAGAACACGTATTGAATGGACTTTGTCTCGCTACGAACTCGTGTGGTGCAGTAGACACCAAAATATCTCCGCTGGATTAGGTAACCGGGCAATGACGCCAACGGGACCGGAACCCCTTGCCGATTAGGGCAGAACGACGAGGCTCGTCGCAATGTTGAGTCGCAAATCAGTGCGAGATTCGAAGTTGAAACAGTGAAAAAGAATACGACCACGAAATTTTCGAGGGGCAATTAGGTTGGTGCGAGCAGCCAATCCCTCACAAAGAGAATCACGTGCACAAATCTGCAGTTGAACTGCATCTGGTCAGGCTTTTTGTCTTTTTTAACGTGATCACATGGTTCTTTCGTCGCGCACGTGATTTCTCACATCTCTCACGTGACTTTTCTTTCTTTCTCTTCGTCTCGTGACTCATGATCTGAGCCGTACTCCTGGCATGAGTCATCGCTGTGCCCAGTATGCTTAACCGGACAGCAGAAACCCCCCCCACAGGTTTCGGTGGACAGGTTTCGGGGTATTCCGGAGGGACGTAGGTTGTGATCCGGACCACAAGCAGCCATATTCCGCGACAACTAAAATAGCCACCAGACTAAAAACGACACAAAAAAGCTAAGCCGATAAAATTAGTCTTGCAAAATTCGGCGATGGCTGCGCCACATCGGACCGAAACCGGCGAACCTCGGTTTTGTGGGGTACCCTAGCCCCACTCTCCGTGCCAAGTCCGAAATTGCGCGAGTGACCCCCCAAGTTGTGGCCAGTGTACGGGTCGCAGGAGAGCCGTGAACATTCATGTGGTCATTGCCTGCAGTTCTTGGAACGGTCTGTAAAGTCTAGGCCAGTTTCGAACTACCAAACCTCCAAAATTATACTGTTCACAACTGAAAAATTCCCTCCACCGAAATAGGGCAAGGGCCGAGAGTAGGCACACTCTGGGGAAGAGGAAGAAGATGACACCTATATAAATGAGCTGATTTCCCCCCCACACACGCCCATACTAATATCCTAAAGATGAGTATTGATCTCAAACAAGAACAGCGTGCCTACGAGCAGGAAGTCGCTGCCGTCAAGAAGTGGTGGGCAGAGCCCCGATGGAGGCGTACGAAGCGTGCGTACACTGCCGAGCAGATTGTGCAAAAACGCGGTACTCTGCCGATCCATTTCCCGTCCAGCGACCAGGCGGATAAGTTGTACGGACTTCTCGAGCAGCACTGGGCGAACAAGACTGCGTCGTTCACCTACGGAGCCCTCGATCCTGTCCAGGTCACGCAGATGGCCAAGTATCTCGACACGGTGTACGTTTCTGGCTGGCAGTCGAGCTCGACGGCGTCGACGTCAAACGAGCCCAGCCCTGATCTCGCCGATTACCCCATGGACACTGTCCCGAACAAGGTCGAGCACCTGTGGTTTGCGCAGTTGTTCCACGACCGGAAACAGCGCAACGACCGTCTGTCTGTTCCCGAATCGCAGCGGGCGAACCTGCCCTACGTCGACTACCTCAGGCCGATTGTTGCTGACGCTGACACTGGCCACGGTGGACTCACTGCAACGTTCAAACTGACGAAGATGTTCATTGAGCGTGGAGCAGCCGGAATCCACATCGAGGACCAGGCTCCTGGTACGAAGAAGTGTGGTCACATGGCCGGAAAGGTGCTGGTTCCTGTCCAGGAGCACATCAACCGTCTCATCACCATCCGTGCTGCTGCAGACATGCTTGGTTCTGATCTGCTGGCTGTGGCTCGCACTGACGCAGAGGCTGCGACGCTTCTCACCTCGACCATCGACTACCGGGACCACCACTTCATTGTGGGATCCACCAACCCCGAGATCGGCGCTCTTGTCGACGTGATGCTCGACGCTGAGCGTCGTGGAGCCACTGGCGACGCTCTTGCCGCTGTCGAGGCTGAGTGGACTGCCAAGGCAGGACTCAAGCTGTTCCACGAGGCTGTGATCGATGCCATCAAGCAGGGCAACTACGCCAACAAGGACGCTCTTGTGAAACAGGTCCAGCAGAAGCTTCACCCTCTCGCCAACATCTCCAACAACGATGCTCGCAAGTACGCTCGCGACCTGCTTGGCAAGGACATCTACTTCGACTGGGAAAAGCCCCGTGTCCGTGAGGGATACTACCGCTACCAGGGTGGTACGCAGTGCTCCGTGAACCGTGCTCGTGCCTACGCCCCTTACGCAGATCTCATCTGGATGGAGTCGAAGCTTCCAGACTACGCCCAGGCTGAGGAGTTCGCCAAGGGTGTCCACGACCTCTACCCCGAACAGTGGCTTGCCTACAACCTGTCACCGTCGTTCAACTGGACCACTGCCATGTCCCCTGAGGACCAGCGCACCTACATTGATCGTCTTGGCAAACTCGGCTACGTGTGGCAGTTCATCACTCTTGCTGGTCTCCACACCAACGCTCTTGCATCTGCCTCCTTCGCCAAGGGCTACTCGGAGCGCGGAATGCAGGCCTACGGACAGGACGTGCAGTCCCAGGAGCTCAACTTGGGCGTCGACGTCGTCAAGCACCAGAAGTGGTCTGGCGCTGAGTACATTGACAACATTCTCAAGATGCTCACAGGAGGCGTGTCGTCAACTGCTGCCATGGGCAAGGGCGTCACTGAGGACCAGTTCAAGAGCAAAATCTAATCGATCTAAGTTATATTTTACGTTGTCTGCATTTTATTTCGCGTAGTTCGTGAATCTTTTGAATAAGAATCACTTGTACTGTTGTGACCTTTGTATCACCCGTACAGTAATTCATTGTGTGACTTTTCTGAAAAAGAAGCAAAATCTATTGAGGCGATTGGTTCCGCCAATTGAACTCGCTTGTGCAATTCTGACTGTGACTTTTGAATTGCACATTCTATGCGCTGCATTTACATCACTAGCTACGGTATGCAAATTAAACCGATATCGGATGCTCTTAAGACTTTGCAAACTAATCCGCACCAGCCAATTGCCGTAACAGTTTTTTTTTTTCCAAAAGAAGCTACATATCTGTAGAAGACCCTCCAGACAACCGGTACCTTTATGTAGACAACCGGTACCTTTATGTAGATCACATGACTTTAGGAAATATCACATGACGCAAGTGTCTACAAATGGGAACGTATCACGAGTTTCGCGACCGGAACAGTGACAGCTGTTTACGACCACCAAATAACTACAAAAACAATGGCAGATGCTACTGTCTGGACGGAACACCGCGTTTCTGAGCGAGGATTTAGTTTCAGAGTGCTCTTCAGACCTCCTGCCAGCGACACTGATGGCGTGTTTGTGTTCCAACATGGCATTGGCAGTTCAGCAATGACGTTCGACTTTGTTGCCCGTCAGATTCATAAGCTCATGCCAGGTACAGGACTACTCGCGTTTGACTCGCGGTACCATGGCCTCACGAAAGCCCTCGAGGATTCCACTGAAATGGATTTGAGCCAGCACACTCTTGTAGATGACTTTGAATGCGTTGTCAAACACGTACTGTTGCAAGACTCTGCACAAAAACCTCCATTACTACTTATTGGTCACTCAATGGGTGGAACGGTAGTGTCATCAGTAGCCTCAAGATCTGCTCTCGACAATATTCGCGGTCTTGTCGTTCTTGATGCCGTTGAAGGTTACGCGGCTGCATCTCTGGCCGGAATGCACAGGTTGCTATCAATGTGGCCGGACCATTTTGATAGCATTGAAAAAGCTGTGGCTTGGCATGTTGGTAGGGGCCATCAATTGCGAAACCGTGCTTCTGCAGAAGTGTCAGTTCCGCCACTGCTTGTATATAGCGACGCCGAAAAGACATACAAATGGCGTGTCGACCTGTCAAAAACCGAGAAAGACTGGGGTACGTGGTTCTTGAACCTCGACAGCATGTTCCTGGCTGCCCCAGCAGCTCGACTTCTTGCTCTGGCTGGCGCTGGTCGCCTCGACAAGGCTCTGACTGTTGGCCAAATGCAAGGAAAGTATCAGCTAGTCGTGTTCCAGGACTGTGATCATTATCTCCACGAGGACCAGCCTGAAAAAGTCGCCCATATGCTCCAAGACTTCTGGGAACGCAATGGTCGTCCGCTCGTGTTCACGCCGAAATTCGGCAAAATGAGATCTTAACTACAGTACTTATTCTGTTACCGGCGTGGGCGTTTTATCGCTCACATACTCATCAATCAGTCGGAACGCCCACGGGAATGGACGAATAAGGAACGGCCGTAAGTCGTAGCGATTATCATCCGGAGAGTACTGTTCCGCGTGGTAGGCTGGTGTCAAAACCGTCATCTTGTGGCGATTAATAGCATAAAAGTAGAAGAATCGCTTTACTTTGATCGCGACATTCTCGAGTCCAATGTGGGCCCATTCGTGACTGAGCTTCACAAACGTAGAATAGGGTCCAAGCTTGTGCACCTTGCGAAGGCGACCAAACACGGACATTTCCTCGTAAGTAAGCCCCATATCTGCTTCATCGCTCTGAACGTACGTGTCAGTGATGGGCTCGAGCTCTGCTGTAGGAGTGGCATGGACAAACGAACCAAGAACAGGAAGATCGAAGTTTGTTTCTGCCCATGCAACAAATCGCTTCAGATCGGTCTTGGAAATGCTTCCAATTGGATTAATATCTGCCGACGAGCAATCGTATTTTGTTAGGTATCCGCGCAAAGACTCATCGACATTCGCACTGCCCAGTACTAACAACCCCCCTGGCACGCCGCGCACCCATGGCAAAAGAAGGGCAAACATATATGCGATCACCATTCTCAGACGTGCTTGGATGTTCTGCAATGCCAAATTCTCGCGATTGGACCCGCCATAGACCTTAAATTGCGGCGTCCGCTTACAGACTGACGTGAATAGCGACACCATGGAGCTCACACAACCATCGATGTTGAAGTCGATGTGATAAGAACCAATCTCCTTTGACAGGTCCTTCGCACGCTGTCGTGTGTCCTTGCTCGAGTTTTCGGTTCCCATATAAGCAGTGTGGAATACAAGCCCACAGAACTCCTGAGGACTTGAAGGGACCCATGGTGCTTCCTTTTGAGCCAACCTTCTTGCATCTGCAAGCACCTGGGCATCAGCATCTTCACCACGGTTGCATTCCGCATACACGAGTCTACACATTGAGAAAACAATCAGCGACGTGGCGCAGCTGTCTATTCCACCACTCAACGGGACAAAATAACCAGCAGTATGGGATCGACGAAGATAGTCCCACAACCAGCAAGCAGGACCAAGAGCAATTTCTTCCTCTGGCTCGTAGATTTTCACCTTGTCGAGAGCCTTCGACGCCTGCAGGTCCTGAGAGCGAGATCCAAGAGGCTTGAGTCGTGCGCTGCTCGACACGGACGCATAGGGGCTCTGGCTGATTGACTGAAGGCCAAAGGAAGGAGCTGAGCGATAACTACGCACTTCTGCGAGATCAACAGTGGCAGTAAGCACTTCGACATCGCGCAAACCAAACTGCTCACCCTGGGCGACAACATTGCCGTTGACAACAATGAGCGCACTGCCGTCGTAATAAAGTCGATCTCCATCGCATCCACGCTGATTGGCATACAAGTACACTCCGCCACATTTACGGGTGGCCTCGATGATGAGATCGAGTCGTGTATTGAGCTTTCTTAGCTCGTGATGGCTACCGGACGAATTGGTGAAGATCTCCACTCCAGCAAGAGCCATGTCAATGTGAGGGCTGTGAGGTGTGAACAGCTCCTCACATGTCTCGAACCCAAGACTTGTGTCACCAAGAGACAGAGTGAGATCACCAAACGGAACCTCGCTAACGCCAGCGATCTCAGCAACAAACTCGGGAAGGACATGCTTTTCTGACCGATGAGCTGGCCAGGGAGTGAAATACCGCATTTCTCTGTAGTTTCCATCATTGGCCAGCCACAATTTCGGCCGTATCATCAAGATCTTTCCGTTGTGAAGGATCACGCGACAATTGTACCGAACACCACGATGCAGGATCGGCATGCCCACATCTACAATTATGTCTTCACACTCAGGGTTCTGGAGAATGTCGCATAGCACTTGCCAAGAGTGCAGAAAAGTGTCGCCCTCGAGGAAATGGTCAAGACAGCCATAGCCAGTGATTTCGAGTTCAGGACCAGTTCTGAACTTTGCACCTGCCTCTCGAGCGAGACTAATACTCTTGAGAATTCTGTCTCGATTTCCTTCAAAGTCTAGTGCCCATTGGTTGAGATTGCACGTTGCCAGAGTCACCAGATGCGCCATTGTGACCAAGACTGGTGATGATGATGTTCCTAGTTCCAAGACATTCTGAGCAGTGAGCCATTCCCACAAGCTTGTGATCGGATTACATAATTGACACACTCACAGCTAGCCCACGTGATTAAAAGCCACGTGACAATAAGCAGTTCGATCAAGGAACTTGATTGATTGTTGCGAGGACAACAGGAATACCTACCTACACGTCGTATCAACGGAAGAATCCTGCGAGGTTAATAATCTCAGTCCGGCTCAGCTGGTTAAGCACCTGACATTAAACCACTGAACTTTTAAGAATACATATGTCATATATGTGACTCTATGGAAACCCAAATGTCGTCTTGAACTTTCGGTTGCTAGGTCAAAAACAATGCTCACCATTTTACCCGCGCTATGAATAAGCTCGGGTCTATCCAATGCATTAGGGAACCGGAAAGCCCCACCTTGCCCACTATAATAGCGGTCTAGAAATGGTTTAGAGAGTGTATCACGGATCGTATCCCGATGACATTTAATGTCCATGGAGCTAACAACGCCGTGCCTCACGAATGGCAGACTTTTGATCTGCGGCTTGTCAGCAAATCACTATGGTCTTGTCTTTGTCTGATTAACCCCTACCCTAGCGATTGCGCATAATCACATGCACGGCATCTGTGGAGAGAGATAGGAATTAGTGTGCGGTCCATTTGACAGCGGAAAGGGCAGGCGCTAATGTTGGTCGTGGTGTACCAGGGGGCCATCGACATATTTTTGCGTGCTTGTCTCAAGGCACTGGCTCGAAGCTAAAACCTAAAAAAACACGTAACGCGAAAAGTCACTATTTATACCCGGGTATTATTTCCGGCGGTTACTTTAGCAATTTTGGTATCTGTATGGTACCATATGTTGCCAAAATGCGGTCCGCTTAACCCTGGCACGGCACCAATTATTTGGAGATAATGTGTGAAGATTACAAGGGCTTACTCAATGCATGATGCGTCCATCAGTTCGGCCCTTGGCAGAAAATGCCGTGCAGGAAGATGCATACAGAGTGGTCATCATATTGGTGCCGTACGCGCTGGATTATAGCTTTTTGTCTTTATATTTCTATTGAACGACGCGATACAAAAGTTGGACACAAACCGAGACGAAAGCGGACACGGCAATAAACCCGTAATTAACCGAATACACTTTTTTTGCAGCTCTAATTCAATCCGTTTACGCGACTAAAGTTCATATCCCAGCCCCCTCTAGGTAGGGCTAGGGCAATCGAAATCGACGGCT
This sequence comes from Wickerhamiella dianesei, assembly GCA_022577725.1. Taxonomy (NCBI): domain Eukaryota; kingdom Fungi; phylum Ascomycota; class Dipodascomycetes; order Dipodascales; family Trichomonascaceae; genus Wickerhamiella; species Wickerhamiella dianesei. The sequence goes on along the minus strand of JAKIRV010000048.1, from coordinate 31,417 downwards.
ATCACTGCAATTTACATATAAGGCCACAATTCTCTAATACCCGCGACGCAGGTTCGATCAAGCTCAAGTTTGGACTTTTCCGGTCAATATGTCTGAGGGCGATAGCTTGTCGAACAACTCTCGCGTTGGCGAGATCAAGTCGCCAGCTTTTGACGAGAAGCACATTGGCGATGTCCAGGAGAAGTACGATAACCTTAACCACATTGTCGAGCTCACAAACGACTTTGGTGTTAAGGCAATTTCGGACCAGGATCTTGAATTGATCGCTAGCCATCTCGATGATAAGCCGTTTGATGAATGGTTAGATATTTTGAAAAAGGCCAATGAGTATCATGTTGGTGATGAGGCAATTCCCGAGTCCCGTCGCAAGTTCCTTTGTGACTTGGCTGAGGGTCCCTCTGGCCTCCAGTCCGAAGAAGATTGGCAGACCCTGGTCAAATTTGAGGCCTTTTTGATTGAAGAGTGGTCCATTTACCCTGAGGTTCGTGCGGCGACCCGTCCTATCGAGGAGGAAGGAGATGACGACTACGAAAACTTCCGCGTGTACGTGCTTGGCATTCTCTGGGCCTGCGCAGGATGCACGTTGGACACGTTCTTTTATGTTCGTCAGCCGTCGGTCTCAATCTCTGTTGGTGCCGTCCAGTTGCTCATTGCAGGATCCGGCCAGTTGTGGGCCCGGTTGCCATACCTGGCCATTCCTCTTCCCCGTGGCCACAAGTTTGTTATCAACAATGGCAAACCGTGGAGTTTCAAAGAGCAAATGCTTGCGAGCTTGACGATGTCTGTCTCACTCGGATCGCCCTACTCACAGTCGGCTGTGCTTGCCTTGGCCAACGAAAACTTCTTCAACTTCCCTGCAGCTGGCGGATTCGGATTCACGATTCTGCTCACACTTTCCACGCAATGCCTTGGCTTTGGCCTCGCTGGCATTGTGCGAAGCTTCTGCGTGTACCCTGTCAAGTGTGTGTGGTTCGACGTTCTGCCCACCCTCACGCTTAACCGCACATTGGTGAAGAACGACGTACGCGAAAATATCAACGGATGGAGGCTCAAGCGTTGGGAGTTCTTCTGGCTGGTCGCATGGCTCAACTTTGCCTGGTACTGGATCACGAACCTCGTCTTCACCGCACTGTCATACTTCAATTGGCTCACCTGGATCTCACCGGATAACATTGACCTCTCGGCAATTACTGGCCCCTTTAGCGGTCTTGGACTGAACCCCATCACCACTTTCGACACTAACGTCATTGGGTTCAGCTCTATCTATACGCCGTTCTACATCATCATTGCCAGCATCGGTGGATATGCCGTCAGTATGCTTGCCATCATCGTCATTTGGTACACCAACGTGCGGTGGACTGGTTACATGCCCATCAACACCAACTACCTCTTCGATAACACCGGCAAAACGTTCAAGGTCGCTAAGCTGCTCAACGACAAGCTGGAGCTCGATGAAGAAAAGTACCAAGCTTACTCTCTTCCGTTCTGGAGTGCGGGCAACCTCGTCAACTACGGCACGTTCTTTATGTTCTACCCTGCCATGTTCGTATACACCCTCCTCAACTACTGGTCATACATAACCGAAAGCATTGGAGCTTTCTGGGACGGTATCAAGAGCTCAAAGTCTCTGCTCAACCGCTACAACGATCGGTTCAGTAGGGAGATGCGCAAGTACAAGGAGGTTCCTGAGTGGTGGTTTATCTCCATTCTGCTCGTATCTCTTGCGCTGGCTATCGCGTGCGTTGAACACTACCGCTTCACCGTCACTCCCGTGTGGACAATTTTCCTTGCCCTTGGCCTCGCGCTTGTGTTTCTGATTCCTCAGAATATCCTCCGTGCCCGTACCACCACCACTTTCGCTCTTAACGTGCTTTACGAGTTGATTATCGGCTATGCACTCCCTGGAAACGGTATTGCGCTCATGATCTCCAAATGTTTCGGCACGATGATTGGCTCCCAGACTGACAACTGGGTCAGTAACCAGGCCCAATCGCACTACACCGGCATTGCTCCTCGGGCTTTGTACCGATGCCAACTCCTTTCCGTGATCTGCACGTCATTCGTTGTGTCTGGTCTCATTACATGGCAGGCCAGCGGCGCCCTTGGACCCACTTTCTGCACTCAGGACAACATTAGCAAGTTCTTCTGCCCTGGCATCCGTACCTACTTCAACGCCGGCGTGCAGTGGGGCACGATTGGACCCAAACGCGTGTTCAAGGGTCTGTATCCGACGATGAAGTACTGCTTCCTCATTGGCGTGTTTTACCCTCTTCCCTTCTGGGCTGCTCGCAAGTGGCTCCCCCGCCTCGCACCCCGCTACCCTGAAGGTACCCGCATGAGAAAGATTCTCGAATGCAGCTGGCTCTACTCGTTCAACGAGATGATCTTCTTGTCGTCTGGATTTGGCTGGGCGCCGTCCAACTGGTACTACAACACCGGTAACTGGGAGGCGGGCATTATTTGGCACAAGGTCATCAAGCAGCGATACCCGAGATGGTGGTCCAAGTACACGTTTGTGTTCTACAATGCCACGTCTGTGGGTAATGCGTTCGCAACGCTGTTTGCATTCTTTGCCACGTCTTATAGACACATTGTCGAGATTAATTGGTGGGGCAATGACGTCTACGTTGAGACCGCAGACGCAAACCTGGGAGCTATTCGCATGCCCATGCCTGCCTCTGGCTACTTCGGTCCTGAGCCTGGCCATTACCCGACGCTTTGATCTTAAGATTTATGTTTTTGTTCCCTACTTAATACTAGCTCGAATAGCATTTTTTTTAAACAAAGAGGTACTGCCCAAGAATGTCTCAGGGTTACGGAGGGTTATGGCGCTAACTGTACACGTATGGTGCCAGTTTGCTCCATGGCGTCCGTTTGCTCTATGGTGTCCGTTTCGCTCCATGGCGCCGGTTTGCTCTAAAGTGCCGGTTTGGCATACTTGTGTAGGGTCACGGCTAGCAGCACGAACCACGCACCAGTAAGCCACATGTGGAGACCAAATGCCGATCGGAAACACTGCGTACCCATACACACGCCGTCGGTGGTATGAGAGTCGTAGATAGCTCCAACCCGAAGCGTCAGGAGGTATGCAAATGGAACCGGCGATAACGCCACGAGTCCCCAGTTTGAACTGAGGTGTTTTACGCCAAACGTGTCCGAGATGATTCCCGGGAAACAGCCAAATATGGCCCCATAGAAGAACCCAGCCATCGCCGTTGGCAACGAGAGCATCTCGAGACTGCGAACAGTCGCACCACCAATCTGAGCTCCAAGGCAAACTAGTCCAGCTAGCACGAGAGCCCAGGTGCGTGACAGGCGGAGGCAGGATTGGAGGCCATCGGACACAACTCCGGCAGTGATTCGGCCAACACAGTTCATGATGGACAGAATCGCAACTTGTTGCGCCTGTGCAGTGTGCTCGTCAACGGTAATGGCCAGTGCCTTGACCATATAGCCGCAGGTATATATGTACGATTGGCCAAGACCAGCCAGGGAGCCAAGGAGCAAGGTATATGCCCAGAATGCGGGAGTTCTCAGCAATCTTCGACCATAGAGCTCGCGGGACTGCGGAACCTCCGACTCGTTCCGGATAGCAACACGGTCAGTCAATCGAGGAATGTCCACAAGTCCAATATAGTCGTCGTCAACGCCAGGAGTGAGTTTGGACGGTTTTGGCTCGTTTGCGACCAAAACTGGCCCAAATATAATAAGAAGCGTCACCGGCAAGAAACTCAAAAGTGACAGCATTCCCTCAGCCCCGTCCGTCCATCGTCTGGCAAGAGTGGACATGACGAATGCCGACAGACCATACCCGGCCATTGCGACTGCTGTAGCGAACCCACGGACATCGGGGAAGTTGATGGCAGCGCATTTGACGGATGCAGAGAACGCAAAGGTCGCACCAGAACCAATAAGCAGCAAAGCAGTCACGAGAAGAGGCATACTCGACAACGCATTGACATAGGCTGCACGGATCAGACTGTATCCCGTGAAGGTTGCAATTGCAGACACAACTACCGGTACTATAAAACCACGACGATCAACCAGTGCACCGGCAAACGGTCCAGAGAACGCCATGGACATGTTCCCCGCCATGGCCACAGCACTGATTTGGCGTGCACTCAAACCTAACCGGTCAGACAATTGGGGCGCGTAGCCACTGAAGCCATAGAGTGTTCCGCATGCAAGAGAGACGAGAAAGCACGACGCGAGACACGCAGGACGCGACATTATTGTGGGGTTAGCCGAGGTTAGAGGTGATAACGCTCTGATAGGACAGCTAGCAGAACAAAAACAAACTCAGTACGCGCCCAAAGTGTTCATGTAAGGTTTCCAGGGTTTGCTGGCACTCCCGAAGATGGGCGCGAGTACACAATGCTAACCTTCGCGAGAAGTCTACGTTGTGTCAGAGAACAAGGAGGACGATCACGTGTGTTTGGCTGTATTTAGTTTCATTATCTTCGGTCACATGTCAGTCAGCAGCATAGCATATTTGTCTGAAGCGTAAATGGCTGGATGAAGATCGCGTATTTTGGCAGCGATTGGTTCTCCGCCATCTGCTTCCGGGCCCTAGATTCACTACGGACTAGAAAACCAGGACTGATCTCGCAGCTCGATCTTGTTACACGCCAACTGAAGCCATCAGGGCGTGGCCAATCGCAGATCCAGATTCCTGAAATTGTTCACAATGCGCATGCCAGTGGCTTAGCACACTACGAGGTCGAAACTAGTGCAGATTTCGCCAAAGTAGCCAATGCAGATCTCGCTGTTGCCGTTTCTTACGGAAGATTGATCCCTGCAGAGTATCTCAAAGCGCGTCCTCTTGGAGGCATCAATGTTCATCCGAGCTTGTTACCGCAGTACAGGGGTGCAGCTCCTCTCCAGCGCGCTATAATGGATCGTGTCGATGTATCTGGGGTGTCGGTACAAACCTTACACCCGTCCAAGTTTGATAGAGGAGATGTTCTATGGCAATCTCCGCCAGTTCCACTCGAGCCACGCGACACAACTCTTGACCTTGGTACACGACTCGCACATTTGGGTTCGCGTGGTCTTGTGCACGTGGTTGAACAGCTTGCTTTGGGCCACCATCTACCTCCCATTGGTGGAGATCAAATTCGAAGTTGTTGGGCTCGCAAAATAGACAAGGCCGAATTCAAACTTCACCCGGAGGACACTTGGAGAGATGCAGATGCTCGTGGTCGCGCACTCGGAAAGCTTTGGATTGACCATCCAGATCTCGGACGCGTCAACCTGTCCGGATTCGTTCCTGCAAATCAGCAGCTTGTATCGCCAGAACCTGTAACACTCGTCGACGAACCTGGAACTGAACCTTATCTGGCAATTCGCTGTTCCGATGGCTGGATCGGTGTTCGCGACTACACTGCTGCTGGTAGCAAAACGGAATTCGCCCTGTCGTTTCCATCCAGCGTGACCAAAGCAGCCAAGAAAAAGAAGAGTAGAAAATGATGTATATATTAAGATCTTTATTAACGTTTTTGTCTAAAAAGTCCCCCTTTTCAGAAATTTTCAAAACTTTTGCGATTTGCGTTAGCCAATTGATGTCTCGGACTTTTACAGCAGTACACACTTTTCACTTTTTCAGGAAAACAAAGCCATTCAATGTGGCTTACCATCTCTTCGTCGCCGCAGTCATTCAGTGAAAAAACTCAGTTGACTTTCATTTCGAGCCCTTGGCAGCTGCCAACTACGCAGTTACCAACCGAGGAATGACATGGTTCATCAAGATGGCGTACACAATCAAACCAACCCCAAATATCTTTAGGTATCTGCTGAGACGGCACATATATTTGTTTGAGCAAGTTTCAGGCTCGCCGAACAATGTTTTTACGAGGCCCATGATGTCTGTGGGATAGGCTGTGTTTTGGGCTTGACGCATGCGCTGTTATACTACAGGGTCCTTTTATAATCGCGGGCAATGCAAAGTGAGATAAGTGAGATAAGCGCCGTACGAGGGGGGGGTGAGTCTAGAACGGATTTCGCGGGAAACCTACCAAGACCAGTCTATGCCTTTAGTCTTCGCATATATTGTGGTTTACCTTTATCGAATATTTCCCGGTGAAGAAAGACTCGCTCTTAGTATGTTTTTGCCTACTGTCCAGAATATCACGTGACAACACATTCGAGTTTTCGAGTACTATCCTGCTACAGTACACCTTAGCTGCATCGCCACCGCAGCGCATTTTGCTGGTTCTTTTCGATATGAGAGATGAAATATACCATATATACAAGTTAGCAATTCAAGGGGCGACGTCACTTGACTAACAGAGGATAGATCTAGTATCCTTAGGATTGATAGTGAAATCGATCAAAACACAAACCACGTCGAAAAACAATTAAAACCGTTTGTAGCTTTTAGTCTCTACAGTTATACCACCTCCTCATGGAAAGATTGAAGTCATCGTCAGTTTTACCCTTAATGCTTTGCTTCTCTTTCAAAATACGACCTCGTGACAAAAATCAATCAGTCTTCGGAAAACCGCGAGGGAGGTGCTTAATTGATATTAGCATTGCTGAAAAAAAAAAAACTGGCCAAAAAGAGCTCAATCCTAGCGACCCAACTCAAGCGGCACAGCTTGTTGTCAATTAAGGAGCTTTTATGGAACAACGTAGACATAATACAGCAGTAAGATAAATACAAATACATTCAGAAAAGAGTCGTACGAGCACGGTTGTACTCCGCAACAGCCACGCCGATATTCTTGTAGATGTACTGGCGGGTGTCTGCATCTGGGAGTGGAATGAACGGTCCACGCGTGCCTCCCTTGAGTTCGAGAGACAACCCAGACGCCTCCATGACAACTTTGGCGAGCTGGTCGTAAGTAACGGCCCAGTCCTGCCGCATACCCTGGAGGGTGGCAACCAGTACATGCTCCAGCGACACAATCACCACCTTGTCGTTGGTGATATTGCTGTGAGCAAGATAGCGGTCCTTGATATATGCACCCTCGTTGACGGTGTGGAGCAGCATCTGTCCCACTGCTTCACGGGTATTGTAGGGCCGTACGAGACCGTCGTAGGCAACAACGCGCGGTAGACGAACACGGGTGACAGCATTTTCGTCGAAGAGAGTCGTGCTGTTACGGACACCCTCACTGAAGGATGATGCAAAATCAAGGACACCAATTGCAGTCTTCGTCGGCAGTCCAACCAAACCACGGCCAAGACCACGGAAGAAGCCTGAAGTGCCACCCGTGGCTGCTCCTTGGAGCGGTGCAGAGGCAAGACCAGCAAAGCCTGAAGTGACAGAATCGTAGAAGGACTCTGCTCCGTTCATGATACCGTAGACGGCATGGCGTGGACGATTGCGCGTGTGGCGCGAGAATTGCTGCTTCTGGAAGTGCGGGTCCATCGTGATAGCCGCCAGTCCCTTCGACAACGAACCAGTAACCTTTGCGACGGAGTCTGAGACACCGAACACGGACTTCTTCATGAAGCTGAGGCCACCCTTTGCGAGACCCACGCCAAACTCCTGCGGACGATCAGTCAAGGTGTATCCAAGATACGGCTCGTAGAATAGATCGGCAACACCGCTCGAGATGTTGTTGAAAAGGCCAACAGGATTGCCAAACACATCTGCAGATCCAATGATCTTGTGGAGCTGGTACAACAGCTCCTGCTCGTAGTGCGTTCGCACAGTATCGATCAGCGTCTGGACCTGAGCGCGCACGTTCTCGGCTAAGAGGGCATTGAAGCGTACCGGTGCATCGTTAATATTGCCAATGGTCATTGTCAAAGCATCAAGGACATACGCTGAAGAGCCGTGCAACTCGCCAAAGTAGCCGCTGCTGGTGAGAGCACCGGTGCGCATGAAGGACAAGTTCAGCTGCATCGGTTGGAGATGGAGCTGCTCGAAGTAAAAGTCCTCGTTGGTCGGCTTGCGGGGAACGATCTTGTTCTTGACGTTCATCGACTCGGAAAAGAGCTCGCCATCAAAGTGCCAGCCCTCGACCTCGCCAACGTGCATCATTTCCATCGCACTGACAATGAAGTCCTCGTCTGTCTCGATCGTCATTTCCTGAAGAAGCACCGTCGCGTGTTTGATGTACGTGAGTCCATAGCTCTCGTCCCTGACACGGGTGATGCTTCCGCTGAACGTCGGATGCCGCTTGATCTCATCGGCATTCGTCGACACCACCGACGGGTAAACCATAACAGGGTACTCGGTGGATCCAGACAAACAATTGTCGACCTGAATCCACTCAACCTGCCAAGCCAGCGTCTCGAGAGCATCGGACACCTGGTAGTTGACCCGTACGTGTCGGAAAGTGACGTACATGAGCTCCTGTTTATCGGTGGTGTAAGAGATGCCAATACCGTTAAGAATCAGCTTGAAGGTACGGGCTCCGGCGTTGGAGTCGTCGATGGCGTCCTGCTTTATGTGTACAGAGCCTGTGGTGGTTGTTCGCGAGGCTGCAGTTGTCAATGCGTACATGCTCGCCTCGGGGTCGTGAGTAGTGACCACCAAAGCCTGCTGCGGACCATCCGCAACCACGTTCAAGTCAACAACATTACCGGGTCCGAATTTTGCAGGAGGAAGCTCGCCAATCTCCTGCAGCTGGATCTTGCGGCGTTTGCCGTTACTCTCGAGAACTACCTCGCGAACTCGTGCCGCAGGGAAGTCCCACGAGTAGGGCATTGCCGACTTGGCCGGAAGGTGGTACATGATTGGCGAGAACTTCTTGCGAGGTTCTTCATCGTCGTCACTGTCGGCATCGATGTAGGGGTTGCTTTGGTAGAAGTAGAAGTCTGTGTCGGTGAAGTTGCGAATGGCAAATGGCCACTCTGTGGAGGGCTGAATATTCGCAAACAGCGTCGAGCCCTCGAGAATAACGTCGACCTTGGCCAACAGCGTTGGTTTGCCCTTTTCCTGGATGCGGACATGGGTTGTGCCAATGTTGGCCATGACAAACGACGACGACCACATGGCATTGTCCGAGTCCGCCAACCGCAAACACATTTCGCGATCGCACATGCTCGAGATGAACCCAACTGCAGCACAATCTCCGGGCTCGAGGCGCTGCGTGTGCTGGCCACCGGGTTCGCGGAATTCTAGAGGGCGTGCCAGCCGGTTATTGAGCATGAACCGCGGCATGATGGTCACAGTCTTTGTCGTAGCATAGCGACCAGAGCCCTGTAGCGGCTGGACACCCAGGAACAGCTCCGTGCTGCGATCTCGCGATGGTAACGCTGTTTCGAGAGCCGAGCCAACGCTGTCGAAGCTCACGGGAGGACTCCAATGCGATGGCGGTCCACCATCTGCTGGGGCAGGGACTCGCAGCGTCGCACGCTGGCCAGAACCGGTTCGAGACTCAAACGACCACATTGTGAGCGCAGATGGCGACAGTACTGCCCGGTTGAGCCGGGTGGTTACCAGCAGTTCTTGGCCAGTCTTGTTCATGATCACGTATGGCGCATACACCACCAGTACTCTGCCGCGACCATGGGTCATGTCGACGTATTGGATGCGCAGGGTGAGTTTCTGGCGGGTTGACGAACTTCCGCCAGCTTCGGGAGCTGCAGAATAAGTGTCGAGATACTCTTCGAGGTCGAAGTCGCGGCGTCGCATGTGGCCCATTGAGACCACTGCACATTCTGAGCGGTCGTAGCCGTCGGGATGGACGCTCAACAACAACAGTTCCTGCGTGTTCACGTCGTGGAGTTCATACCTGGCACCAGCATCGAGTTGATACTGTGTATCGCGACGCGTGTCCTTGCAGTAGACGTGTGCGTGCATTGCCACGGGCAGATTGTTGACGAGCTGGAACGGTGGAGTCAGGTGAATGCTCTGGTATGGGTAGTGTTGTGCCAATGGCGCCTCAGGGACCTCCGGAAGCACGCGAATCCACCAGTCCTTGTTGTCGACGCGACAATTCACCAACCCCTCGTTCGCCAGTAGGTCGCGCCAGTAGATGGAGTTAGTCGACCAGTGGTCGGCGCCCTTTGGGCGCAAAAGTAGTCGCGAATCGATGCGGAGAAGCGGAACAGCCACTGTCTTACCCGCAGGAAGACTAATGGAGGTGTGCTCGTGGTTCGCATCGGCGTATCGTGCTGGTGTGAGCAGCACCTCCATGTCCGTAGCGGTATCATTGACAATCTGCTCTGTGGAACGAAGGTGGATGTACTTGAGATGCTTCTTGACGACGATCTCAACTACTAACCTAATCTTCGACCCACCGGGTCCTTCAGTACCCGCCTGTTCGGCTGTGAGCGAGTACAGGTGCTCGCCGACGCGGTTCACGGAAACGTGCTCGAGAGGATCGAATCCCGGGATCGACACGCCAATGGCCACATCCTGGACGCTCGCATTGAGGTTTTCACGTGCCTGGCGCCAGTGGAAGAACGAAAACTTGATTTCCTCGTCGGGTTTGAGTGCGTGATGCTGGCCACCCAGATCAGTAGATATGGCCGACCACACGTCGATCGGTAAACCAGTGTCGTTGCGGATGCGGTAGGGATGTCCGTCCTCGTGTCTGTCGAGCGAGAATGTGTTTCCGGCATTGCTGAAGTAGTCCTGGACGTCACGGGCGAGCTCGAGAATCTCTGGCGTCACTTCGACGTCGGTGACGTTCTTGGTGAACACCTCAAACGTTCCTGGTCGCACTGACACCCCCAGGGAAAGCGTGTCCACCAGCGGCTCCCACGCAGACTTGGAGAAGCTGTACACGCTGGCATACATTTCGGCAGAAAGGTCGGCGAGCAGACCGGCAGTCCAGTTGCGCACTTCAATCGCGAATGGCTTCACCACAAAGTCTGCCATAGGCACCTGGTGGGCAGGGTCGATGATCACAAGTCGGAACCCGTCGAACTCGAGCGAACCATGTTCTCCTAGCACCTCGACAGTGTTGCTTTCGTGTGGCACCAGAGCCGTTGATGGCGGCTGCGTAGCGGCATCGCGACGGCCATCCTCGGTGTATCGTGTTGACGACGTTGGCTTTTTCGCCGGTTCCGTCGCCGGATTCTTGAGAGACAGCGCCTGTTGGAAGATGCGCGAAATCAGTAGCACCTCCCGCAGAGACAATCGCAAAACTAGCGGCTGCACATGCAGCTTTAGCGACGTCAGTCGCCGTAGATCGCTGCAGTCCGAGTCGTCTGCCGTACCGCTGATACTAAAATCGTCGAGAATTCGTAGCTTGTTCGAGTCGAACGCCTGCATCTGCGTCAGGTACATGGACACGCGCGACACCTCGAGAGACGACGTCTCGCCGAGTTTTGCCACGAGTTGCTCGATCTTGAACACCACAGCCTCCGTATTTGCGTCGCTACTATCGGCCAAAATGGTCACAAACAGCTCCACAGCATTGAAGTTGACGCGGGTACGCGGACGAGACGCTGGTGCCACTGTTTCTTCTGTTTCCAGCGGCTCAATCTCGCGCGTGGACGGTCGCATCGGTAACTGCGGCGGTCTCGAGGGCACTGCAGGGCGATCGTCGTCGCTTTCGTCGAAAACGCCCGATTCTGGCTCGGATCTATCGGGTTCGGAACGAGATCCGGATTCGGATTCTGCATCGGACTCGTCCGAATCTGAGCCTGACTTTTCGGCAGACGCCTCCAACGTTGGCTCGCCGTGTGAAAGGAAAACCTGGATCGCAGACAGATAGTCAAGGGCCACAAGCACCTGCGGCGAGTCGACAGAAACCTGCAGATCCGGCGCATCGCCAGGCGCCAAAGTCAGTTTCGCCATCACCTGGTAGCCCTCGTGCTTCGCTGGGGGCACAATCTGGGGGAACTTGTTTGTTTCGAGCGAACGTGTGTCCTCGACACTTAATGAGCGCACATGGCCATGAGCGAGTAAAGTTCCCTCAGCATTCACGTGGACACGTACCTCGACGCCGTCCAACTTGAGGCTCGAAAGCGGCTTGTGGTTGAGTCTCAGAGACAACGATAACAGTGGCGCCTCGAAACTGAAGTCAACGTGGTCGCGTCCACTCTCAGATTTCGGTAGCGAAGCTGGCGTGAGCGCCCAAAAGTTCGTTTGTTGCGGTGCGAGCTGCTTTTCCTTGGCGAGTTGGCGCCTTAGATCGCCAATTTCCGTTTCTCCGGGTCCACCAACGCTCTGGCTGATGTCTTGGAGAGCACGAATAAACTCCATCACCAGTCGGTAGTGCCACTCGCACAACTCTGCCTTGACGGCACTGAGTCCTGCGTGGGTCACGAGCACTGGCCGGTTGAGAGCGCCGCTAGCGTCGTGGCTGATGGTGACGGAAAAGTCTGTGTCGCCAAGAATCGCTTCTTTGACGCCCTGGACGGACCCGTGCAGATGGACGCCACGGATGCCTGCTTCGGCGTTGTTCTCGCCATTCTTGGCAAACTTGTTCTTGACGTAGATCTCGCCCAGGTGTGCCTCGAGCCAGTCGCCATTCGCAGTCTCGAACCTCACAATCGGCGACGACACAACAATGTCAAACAGGAAATTTGTGGGTTCGAGCTGGATCGCCTGGTTGAACGCAAGCAGTCTCGACTGGTCGTACACGGACTTCATCACCGCGAATCGCGCAAAGAACGCTGCCATACGCGCCAGTGGCTTCGTGACCACGTTCAGCAGCAGCGCACCACTCCGGAAGTAGACAAGAGAAGGCGCAGAATTCGGTGGACCTGGAGGCGTCTCGTATCGGAAATCAGCGAGGTCTCCGCCGCCCTGGATACTCAAAATGTGCTGTCCGTCGTCGGCATTGGTCACCGACAGCGGACCCAACAGGCACTGGAACTTGAGCGCGTCCTGGAGGACGACGTTCATCTTGGCTGAGGCGAGCTCTATTTTCGCGAGAACGTGGTTATTTTCGTTGAGAAGAGCAGTGATGCCCTTGAGCGTGACTGTAACCGCCATTGGAGCAGATTCGGCTTCTACCTCGAGACTCTTGATGCTCAGCAACGATTTCGTCGAGGATTTCCGTCGCAGACTCTGCGGTTTTGCTGCACTGTCGCCCTCTGGGGGTGCGAACGTCGTCATAATGTAGTCATAAACCGTCAGTACCGTTGTGGGGTTCAGCACAAAATCGATGGCATCCATTACAACATCGCACTGCCTGCTTCCATCCGGCTTCTTTCTGAACATCACCTCAAACATGTGGTCATCACCACCGGTGTTTTGCGATTGTGCGAGCTTGCACAGCTCCGGTGGACCACCAGCGTTGGTAAAGTCCGTGACGTCGAGCCCCGCAATCGTTAGATGGAGGTTCGTCGTGTCCTCGCCATTGGTGGTCTGGATGTATGACAAGTGGAATCCATGAAGTGCGAGTTCCAGCAGCTCCTTGGCGTCCCAGCCCCGCTCGAGAGTGAGCTGGACCTTGTCGACAGCGAAATTCACGACGAGTTGCTGCTGCGCAGCCACAGGACCGTCGCTAGTTGGCGATGGAGATCTTTGTGGAGGAGTGGGCACCTTTGTGGCAGGAACATCATCGTCAGAAGACGAGTCAAGAGACGACTGGTCGTTTTCGACGCCAAGGACTGGAACTGCTGCCTCGAGCGTCGACATGAACAGCTTGTACTGAACGTCTGACAGCGACGCCTTGAGGGCTGGAAGCTTGATGGATACACGAGCACGCGGAAGGCTCTTTGTATTCGGAACAATCGACACCTCCAGCAAGAAATCCAGCGTGGTTTTGTCGAGGAAGTGCAATCGCGACGACGCGACGCCCATGCAAGTTCGCAAATCTCGCATCGAGTCTCCGAGCAGCACCTGGGTGTCCTTTAGCGAGATCTTGAAACGGTCGTACATGAGAGATTCGAGACGTTTCCAGTCGCTGTCTGTGTATCGCTGCGCCTGTTTCGACTTGACGGTTTCAACCACCTCGTGGGGCGCAATGTCGCTGGTCATTGTGAGCGAGCCAACATCTAGTACGGTTGCGGCAGAGTCTGTGGCCCGTGGGTCGAGCGGGATGACGATGATTGGCGCCTGCACATCGAGCTGGAGATCCAACGTTTTGTGGTTCTGCAGAGCGTACTCGAGGCCAATCCGCGTCTGTTCGCGGAGTTCCTCCACCGTCTTGTTTGCCGCATTGAGGATGGCATCAACAGTCTCGCCCTGGTCGGGGGGCGCAGCAAAGAACGCAACAATGTCCTCGATGAACCGGGCACTATGTACGATCATCAGGCTCTTACTCTTGACAAACAGCCGTGAGTCGACCTCGCGATCCAGCGGGTGGTGCTCAAACAGGAACCAAAAGAACGGCGAGTCTGCATCTGGCTTGGCCGGTTTTGCACCTGCCTGACGAACACTGATAATCTCGCGAAGTCCTGCATGTGGCGACAGATCGGATATGCTCATCTCGGCAACGCTTGACGACAGCAAGAAGTTGTCTGGGCGTTTCTCAAGGCGAAGGCGCACACCACCAAGACCAACTGACGACACAGCATTACCAGCATTTGTGAGTTTGACTCCTGCATTCTGGAGCGAGAACTCCACCTCGAGCAGGAGCTGCGCAGCGGCTATTTCCGCAGCAGGAGTATCTGAAATGTCGAGAACACTTAGGAGTTCGTCTCGCTGCTGAGGCGTGAGTCCCGAATCGAGACCATCTTCGTCTGCGCTGCTGTTTGTCGCGTTTCCAGCTGCTCCAGGACCCCACAGCCACTGCGACCACGACTTCTTCTGTGCTTGCGACGATGGAGCCACGAGTTGCTCGGTGAGAATGAGTCTCTTGGCTGCGGAGCGCCATAGCACCAAGTCGTCGAAGGTGTAGGTATCCTCGATGCGCTCAAACTCCTTCTTGTCTCCTGCCGCCATTGCCGACGTGGTCGCGCCAGCGGCTTCACGCTTCTTATACAGCTCAACATACGCCTTCATATCAGCGATACGCTGTTTGAGGGCTGCCCATGTCCAGATCTTGTTCTTTTCTTGTATTTCTGACAGCACCGTCTCTGCGGCGTAGCGGAACCACGCGAGAGGCGCGTCGTGGACGGACGCAACTGGCCGCAGCTGGCGTGTTCCCTTGGTACGGGCGTACTTCTGGAACTTTGTCGCCAAACCAAGCAGGTTGACGTACTGGTCGCGATCAATAGCCAGAGCAAGTTCCTCGAACTTGAGTTCTGCCTGTGCCCGCGGAACAGACGTACTTTCCGGAGCCTTGTTGAGGGTGATGAACCCCTGGCCATTAATGGGTCGCAAAAGATCGTGTTGGCCAATGGAGTCGCCAATTGCCTGGCGGAACTCTTGCAGCAGCTTGTCACGCGATGTTCCGGAGCTAAACTCGGGTCCCGGAGTCGGATCGACGTAGAACGCAAGCGAATCAAGGGTCGCCAACTTGTGGGTTGTCGCCCCAGGCACAGAAATGAATGCGGGTTCCCAGTCTGCCGTCGTCGAGACCGCCGAAAGCTCGCCGAGAGTCGCTCCAAGAGCAATGTCCTCATCGGCGTATCGCAAGTGGATATTCTTGATGGTGATCTGGAGATTGTCGACAATCTTCGTGATGAGGGAACTGGTGAAATTCTGCTGCTGCGCCTCTGTCTCCGCATTCGCGTTGGCTGCAGCCACGTGGGCAGCTTCCTGCGCCCGTTCGGCGATCTCCCACGCATCGAGTTTGTCGCGTTTCACTTGTTGCTGGCGTCGAAGGCTCCCCACATCGTCGGCATGGAGATCTGGCGCAGCAAGCAGGAACACGTCCTCTATCAGGATCTTGACGGGTTTGCTCTTGAAATTGGAGTACGGGATCTGGAGCACGAGGCTACCAATGTGTCCCTCGGTCACATCAATCGGCAAATGGAGCTGGTCGAGGACCCCACGCTTGAGCTTGAGGTTGCCCAGCGTCACGTCTCCACTCAACAACCCAATGTTGAGATACTTGGGGTCGAAGTTCTCGACATACGAGCCTAGAACGCGGTTCAGGATCGACGCCACAAGCGTCTCCAACATTCTACCAGTACCTGCGCTTCACAATTGCCCTTTTCAACTAGTTTGTCCCTTGTGGTTCACGTACTATACGTCTCCTGCTGTGCGTTGTTGGTTGAGCTGAGGTAAGTCGCAAAGCGTCCCCATTTAGCATGTTGGGCTGGGTGGGGATCATGCATGTATTTCGGCGTGGCGAAAAAATTACACGGGATAAGAATTAGCTATAAATATTTTCGTCGACAGGTTGTTCACACTTTTCGGTCTATTTTGTGCAGAGCAAACGGTTCGCCATCCTGCATAAGCTGGGCAAGGGTCAAACCTAGTTGTTGACGCTTCGTCAGTTGGCTGTAACGCTTCGGTGGGTCCGTGGGGCATGCCTGATGGTGTGAATACATTCTCGTTATGAAAAGAGAAAAAAAAAGCAAAACTTCGTTGGGCCAATCAATTGGGGTCTCCGTGTGAAAGAGTCACTGGATGTGAACTTATCACTATGGTACCGCTGATTTTCCTTCTCTGAAAAAAACAACTTTCGTGTCCGTCAGCTCGGTTGTTCAGAGCACTAGTCCTCGGAATCAGTCTCCTCGTCAAGATCTGGATCAGGATACAGAAGCATACACGCGACGCCAGAAATGCTGTCGAGCTGCTCGCCACTGCTGTGTAGACTGCTCAAAATAAGCACCTCGCGTCCCTGGTCCTGAACCTCTTCGACCATAGCTGCGTAGCGCTTACGTTCAGCAATATCCGAAGAGCGGAACAGTGTATCTGTCACAAGGAGCGTCTCGACATTGCCATGACGAACAGCCCTTGCAACTTCATTGGGTCCGTACCACGCACGTCCATCGTCGTCGTTCAAACTCTTAAAGAACCTATCAAGCACAGCGATTTCGCGTCCATAACGCGTAGTGGCGAGTTGGGCAGTGAGTTGAGGGTCCTCCAACGCTTCTGTAAGGGCAATCATGTGTCCCGAGGAGGCGTGCCCTACCAAAAACTTCGAACGGCTCTTGACAAGCTCCGAGTTCCCGTCGGTAGTTGCTTGCTTGAACACAAAGTTTAGTAGTTCCGTGGCAATTGTGCCTGGTCCCGCAAGTAGCACCACTTTAATCTTGTCAAGATTGACCTGCTGGACAATTGTGTCATAGACCTGCTTGAAGAATCGTTCCGTGGCTTTGTCCTGTGCCGCATTGTCTCCCCGACGTTTCCGGGGTATTGTCACCTCTATTCGTCCGCGGTTAACTGTCATAGCTTCTGTCACAAGACACACGTGCGCAAGACCCGGCTGGAGCACCACGGCGGCAATGTCGCTCCGATTTTCAATATTCGTGGCCTCTTCCACCGTCAACAGCGCAAAGCTGTCCCACTCATCTTTGTACAGCGTGAACGGCTGTCCTGGTTCGAGTTTCATCGTGTGATACGAGCCCTGGGGAACATCGCGATGGTCGCCCACTGTGGGGCCATTGAGCCTTAATACTTGGCCCTCAGTGTCGAACTCGATCTTCTCAACTACAATTCGGAGCTTGAGACGTACTCGCGGAGCCGCCTTTTTATCTCTGGAGCCCTCAGTCGCCTGCGGCACGAGTTTGCGGTAGGTGACGGCCTCGATCTCGTCACCAGTCTGCACGAGGTTGTAAATGTACCACATGTCCTCCGCATCTTCTGGGTTCAAAACCAGTGTTCCACTGCTGTCCTTGTCGAGGTCCTTGCGAATGAGCTTCATTTTCGACTAGTCTGATGAAAGGCACTGAAAAATAGGCTGCTGACAATTATCCTGTTCACTGTTGGTCGATGCTGGCGCATGAATCAATGAGCTTTGGCAATGCTGTTGCCTATTACTTTTTTAATTGGTGTCCCTTTTTTGATAGTGTTTAGATTGATGTTTGTGCAAATTGAATACAAACAATAGTAACGAATTACATCTGATGGTCCACAGACTTTTGTGGAACGATACCGCCGCAGGTTTGCTACTCTTTCAAAAAAAAAAAATTAAATTATCATAAAAAAAAAAAACTAACAAAAGAAGCCCAAAAAAAAATACTTTGTCTCTATCAAAATTTCATTTAGTTCTGCGTCCAAATCACTACATCGTACTCCACGGTTTGGCGCACTTTGCATACCGCCAATATTGTCAGCTGTCGCCGCTCATAGCATAAAAAGACCCGAAAATTTATCCGGTTATCTTTACAGGCCTAGGATCGCGCGTAAGCTGCAGGTCCAAGCCTCCACGTGAGCGCGTTTCAGATCACGCGTCTTCACTGCAGGAAATGTCTTAATTCTGTCGTACTTTCAGACGGCAGTACGACTGGGCACGACCCCGCTCGAGAATAAATGTTCTCTGCACATATTATGGACGCACAGCACTAATCTGCATCTGGTTACGATCTACATACATTACATCGGAGGAAATTCTAAGAATAGCCCGCCCTTGAATCTAACATTTTGACATGGCCACGGGAGGCTTTATGTGGACGGCAGGCTGACACCTGCATTACTACAAGAGGAAATACGCGTCAACCCCCTGCCCCGAAAAAAAAAAAAAAAAAGAGTTAACACGACGCAGAGTTCGATAAGACCCACCAAAAAGCGCGACGGTCACCACGAAAAAGCGTACGGAAACTCACCAAAATTAATTATTTATTAGGCCTTAATTAAATCCATCCTGCGAGAGGGATATCTGCACGTGCCCAACACGCTTAAGCAGCTCCCCTGTGGGTAGTCGCCATTTAGCTAATTAGCTCTCCCTCAGGCAACGTGTTCCCAACAAACCTAAAAGGGTCCTGCCCCATACGTGTCCCATCCTCTCTCTTTCTCCACGGACCCTCCTCCTGGCTCCATTTCCCTCTTTTAATTTTTTTTTCTGCAATCTGTTTCGGCCTCGAGGTTCGTGGTCGACTTTGCACAACTAGACAAGAACCACTTTCCCCAGTCGGTTTTTAATTTTTTTCTCTTCCTCCTCCCTCCTGTCCGGCACAGTCGCGTACTTGAGGACCCACTCCAAAATGAAGGCATTAATTCTTGTTGGCGGCTACGGAACGCGTCTGCGTCCTCTTACATTGACGAAGCCCAAGCCTTTGGTCGAGTTCGCGAACCGTCCCATGATTCTGCACCAGGTTGAGGCGTTGGCTGAGGCTGGTGTCACTGACATTGTTCTCGCTGTCAACTACCGTCCTGAGGTGATGGTCGAGACGCTTAAGAAGTACGAGAAGGAGTACGGCGTGACCATCTCGTTCTCGATCGAGACTGAACCCCTTGGCACTGCTGGACCCCTCAAACTCGCGGAGAAGATCCTCGCCAAGGACGATTCGCCGTTCTTTGTGCTCAACTCCGACGTGGTTTGCAACTACCCCTTCAAGGAACTCGCCGATTTCCACGCCCAGCAGGGTGCTGAGGGCACTATTGTCGCCACGAAGGTCGAGGACCCCAGCAAGTACGGTGTGATTGTCCACAAGCCCGAGTCGAGCCAGATTGACCGTTTCGTTGAGAAGCCCCAGACGTTTGTTGGCAACCGTATCAATGCCGGTATCTACATTCTCAACCCCAGCGTGATCGACATCATCGATCTGCGTCCCACCTCCATCGAGAAGGAGACGTTCCCCCAGCTCGCTGCCAAGGGAACCCTGCACAGCTTCGACCTCGATGGCTACTGGATGGACGTTGGCCAGCCCAAGGACTTCCTCGCTGGAACTGGTCTCTACCTCAACGCTCTGTCGACGCGTAAGCCCCACGAGTTGTCGTCTGGTGAGGAGTTTGTCCACACTGGCCACGTGCTCGTTCACCCCACAGCCAAGATTTCGCCCAGTGCGAAGCTTGGTCCATCGGTGGTGATTGGCCCCAACGTCGTTGTTGGCGACGGTGCGCGTATCGCCCGTTCTGTCGTCATGGCCGATGCTGTGATCAAGCCCCATGCTCACGTGCGCCAGTCCATTGTTGGCTGGGGCTCCAAGGTTGGCAGCTGGGCTCGCATTGAAAACGTGACTGTTCTTGGCGACGATGTCGAGGTCAAGGACGAGATCTACGTCAACGGTGGACGCGTGCTTCCCCACAAGTCCATCTCGGCCAACGTCGAGAAGCCCGAGATTATCATGTAGTTTTTTTATATCTGACATTACCTTATTTTGATCGGATTCCCGAGTTCCATTGCGTGAAACCACCTTTTGTGCTTCATTCCGCGATTCTTATCTCGCGATTCTTATTTCGCAATTCTTATTTCGCGATTCTCATTTCACGATTCTGACGAAAATAACCTGACGTTTCTCTCAAGTTGCATGTCGTTTTTCAAAGTGCATTTCGTGAAACGTCAATCAGAGTGATACTAACCTAAAAAAAAACTCTGTAGGCGGCTTTGGCCACTTATAGTGCCTTGTACACGCTGTCCACGCCGTCCATATCCATCGCATACGCCCAGGAGAAAGAGCCTGAGCTTTTTATGCACACTTTCCTCGACGTTGCCCCGACTCGGATCTAGGCCACCGACTAAGGTTGCCCTACATGTGGCCGTAACTAGGGTCGCGGTTGGGCTAGGGATTTTCCGGTTCTTTCGCGTGATTCATCAGCATTCCCCGGGCCCAGCCGGATTTATCCGTGTGGGGAGGCTTACCTGCCAGTAATCGACGCTGGTCCTCCACACGCAAATGGCACCCACACCTCCCCAAATCGCCCCAAATGGCTGGAGAGATGTGTAAACCTCTCCACGTTTTGGCAGCCTATCCGCCTCGTCAGCTAGTACCTGGTCTCATTGGGACGTGTCGCGCTGCTATTACTACCTCTTGTTATATAGACCCCTTCCTCTCCCCCACACTTTATCAACGACCACAAAAAGCAAACTACATCAACCCAGAACAGACAAAAAAATAAGATGGGTGCTGTTGAGGTCGAAACCGACGTTGTTACTTTAACCAGATTCATTCTGCAGTCACAGTTCTCGCACACTGGTGCGACTGGCGACTTCACCCTGCTGCTCAACTCGCTCCAGTTCGCGTTCAAGCATATTGCCTACAACATCCGTCGCTCCACGTTGGTGAACCTGCTTGGTCTGTCTGGCACCGCCAACTCGACGGGAGACGACCAGAAAAAACTCGACGTCATTGGTGATGATATTTTCATCAACGCCATGAAGGCCTCCGGCAAGGTCAAGCTCGTCGTCTCGGAGGAGCAGGAAGATCTCATTGTTCTTGGTGGAGACGGCCGCTACGCGGTTGTGTGCGATCCAATTGACGGTTCATCCAACCTCGACGCTGGCGTGTCGGTTGGCACCATCTTCGGCATCTACAGACTCCAGGAGGGCTCCAAGGGCACCATCAAGGACGTTCTTCGTCCTGGAAATGAGCTTGTCTGCGCTGGATACACCATGTACGGCGCCTCAGCAAACCTCGTTTTGACCATGGGCCATGGCAAGGGCGTGAACGGCTTTACCCTTGACGACAGCTTAGGCGAGTTTATCCTAACCCACCCCAACATCAGGCTCCCTGAATACCGCAGTATTTACTCCGTCAACGAGGGAAACACCATCTACTGGTCTGACGGCGCCAAGAAGTACTTTGAGAGCCTCAAGATTCCTGAGCAGGGCAAGAAGCCTTACTCTGCGCGTTACATCGGCTCAATGGTCGCCGACATGCACCGTACGCTGCTCTACGGAGGCATTTTCGCATACCCTGCCGACAAGAAGTCGCAGAAGGGCAAGCTCCGTTTGCTTTACGAGGGTAACCCCATGGCTATGATTGTTGAGGCTGCTGGTGGTCTCGCCATCACTGACAATGGCACCCGCATTTTGGACTTGATGCCTACGCAGATCCACGACCGCACTGGCGTATGGCTCGGATCGAAGGGAGAGGTCGAGAAGGCCCGCTCCTTTATTGTTGACAAGAACTAGTCCCGTATCAATAAACACACCACCACCACCACCACCATAGCAGTAGGTAGCTGTACGTTATAGCGCACGTGACTCTTTCCCTCTTTCACTGATGATCGAGAACGTCTCGAGCTTATTAAATTCTCCTCCCTGATATCGGCTTTATCAATAAATGTCGGAGGCGTTGGGTCTGTACAGAGCGCTCTTGCGCCAGGCCATTCGATTCAGTGGCTACAATTTCAGACACTATGCCGTGCGACGAGTCCGGGACTCTTTTGTCGAGTCTCGGAGTCTCACAGACCCGCAACAGATCCGTAATGCCCTCAACGAAGGCACTCAGATGGTCGCTCTTCTCAAGCGCCAAGCATCCATTTCGAACATGTTCCAGGTGCCAGACCTCGTGTTGGAAAATACGTCGAAGTTGCAATGAACAATCTGCCGATGGGTCCATCGAATTGATCAATTCAGCAGAAATGATAGAGTTATATATGTACATGTCACTAGTTGAGATTCACAGGGTAAGAAGAATAAAATATAATTATATACACTAGTAGTTGAGGTACGTCGACGTCACATCAACCACCCGCTTTCCACGGTTCGCAGCAATCTCGTCAATGAGCACCTGCTTCGTGCTCAGAGCCTCCAAGGCAGCCTTGGCGACGTTCATGGGATTCCGTGAACCATACACATTTCCGACCAGATCCTTGATTCCTGCCGCCTTGCAGATCTCGTAGATGATGTGGTTCACTCTAAGACCAGAACCAGGACGCGCAGCACGGAGCTCGAGATGCACAGCACCATGCTTGATATCGACATTACCAAAAATGGTCCGCTCCTTGAAGCGAGGAATGTAAGTGAGGTTCTTTGCAGCGTCCCAGTGCGACTTGGCGACGGCAGTGTCCATATCAACGGACCTACCTTGTCCTAAGCCAACATAACCGTTTCCATCACCAACAACAGCCAACGCAAAGAAGCTAGACTGTTTGCCCAAACGGGTCATGTTCACGACACGTTTGCGAATAAGCGGTCGGCACACAAGCTTCTTAAGGTACTCTGCACGCAGTCCAGTAAGTCCCTGGAGAGCCGTGAGGTTAATTCCTTGCGGTGATTGAGACGACTTGATGTCAGAACCAAGAAGACTATCTGCCATGTAAATCGGGATCTCCTGCTCCACAGGCTGTTGCGGTTGTGTCTTGTTGAGCCACACTCCATCGGGGTGGTCGTAGAACAAGTCGAGTGTAGACCGATCCCAGTTAATTCTGTCAAGAGGCTTTGTACCGCTGACCCGTCGTTTGAACAGCTCCGGAGTGATCACAGACTCAGCAGCAAGAATGCTTTTCAGAAGACGCGGAGGATAGTATTTCGACAACCGCTCGATATACGCATCTCTCTCCTCACGGTACTTTTGGGATTTTGTGTCTTCTGGCGCAGCATCCGAGCTCTGGGGCTTCTCTTTAAGGCTCGCTCTCGCAGTGGAGAAACCCGCTCCGCGTCGCGAAATGAGGCCGCGAAGCTGTAGGCCAACAGGACTTTTCAACATTTGGCAAAGTCCCTTTGTTGGCGCGCGAGATCCAAGTTTTTCACCTCCGAAACCAACACGAATGGGAAGGATTGTCAGGACGCTTAGCTCATATTTCACCAACCAGTACCGGTCTTATTGTTCACCTGCTTGCATCCCATTTACGCAGTGCAGTTTGAAGAATCACTACCAAAACCTAGAATTTGAGCACTTGATTCAAACATATTTCACTAATTTCACAATAAGAATAATTTGGCCGGCTCAAATGGCCCTAGTATACAGTTCAATTAGAGCGCCTTACTTACGTCATTGAACTAGCTTAGCCTTGGCCTCACCTGAAAAAAAAAAAGTTCAGATTGTAAACACATTGTGAACAATGGTTTCCTTAGAAGGCAAAGATGTTTGGCTGGTCCAAGTCCCGGCTGGATTCGATGCGTCCAAGGCAACTGTGAAGTCTGAGTCCGAAATATTGACGGCTGACGGTGTGGTCTATTCCCTAGAACCAACATTCGCACCACTCGGAGTGTGCCAAATTCTCCAAGGAGAGAATGAGGACGGCGCCTCGAAAAAACATCTTCACGCTATTTCAACTAGGCCAATGGAGCTTATGGCACTCACACAGACCGTTGCGATCCCAAAAGTCGACTATTCAAAGGTAATTGTGCCAAAGCCTAGAGTGAAGCAACATCAGGGTCTGAGACTGCGCCACTTCCCATCGGGGTATGGATCTTCTGCATCGCAATCCAGCTCAAAGGGTGTGAGCAAAGACAAGAAAGCTCTCAATTCTCCCATTAAGGCCAAGCTCGACGAAACTCCATCGAAGCACAAGAAGGATAAAAAGTCCAAGAAGTCCAAGTCGGAAAAAAAGGACAAGAAGGATAAGAAGGCCTAAAACAAACGTTCTTTTGGTATATAATGTATTTATTGTCAACTCAGACATTCTCTATTGAAAACTGTTGTCGCACCCTCTCGCCGGTTATTGTGTTCTCCTCATCATACACTGCCTCGCCATCCTTTCCAATCAACAGTACAGTGTGCGCCATCGTTCCATACGGTTCCCCGCGTAGTTGGAATCGGGGAATAAATACATGATTTCGTAAATCCTCCCCTGAAGTAACAGTTCCATTGGGTCGTTGTAACAATGCCATTGCCGCGTCCTCCACAGAATTCGCATCTGATCCCAATATTTCTTTTTGGAAGGCCTTCTGCATTATCGTGACCTTGGACCACACGTCCTCGGACGAGACGTTATTGGACAATGTTATTGTGCCAGTAATATTATACTGGTCCGGCTGTCTGTTTGAAAACAAGGCAATATCGGCCTTCCCATGGTTCAGCGATACCAGCAGAAGCTTGAATCCACCACACATGGCAATTTTCTCTCCATGGACGTCCCTAATTGACTTGATCCATTCTGCTGGAGCCAGTTTAGACTCAAGGAATAGTCTTGGCAGGGCTCCTCTAGAGAGTGGAGCTACCTCACCGCCAATCGCTTCCTCGTGCACATTCACAAGCACAGCAACGCGACCATTTTGATTAACCCCGATCCAGGTGCCTTTCTCAGGCTTGAGTAAATCTTGGGGGGCAAATACCCCAGGCGACTCGAGCCACCAATGTGCAGCTGCTGTTGGTCTGTTGAGCACTTCGTCTCGGTTATCTGCCAGTATCAACTGATAGTCTGGATGTTCAGTGCTTAAAGTAAAAATACACATCGCGTCAATGGGAACACTACTGCGGGGAAGGAGCTTTTAAAATCGCTGGTCCATCGACGACGATCCAATGCGCACCTTACACAAGCACAACCTTAGGCGCATAGAGTGCTGCTGATAGCGACGATCACCCCCAACATTGAACTGTACAGTACAGTACTGTACATCCAGCACAATCGGAGAGGAAGTACTAAATCAAAAGATTTCGTTGTTTTTTCGAAATTGTACAGCCCCATGCAAGTCAGTATTAAAGCAAAGACACTAGTAATGGAAATAAAGATAAATAGCTGGGGCTAATATATAAATAAATGTGTTTAGGAGAAGTCACGTAGCAAACCACGTAGATGCGTGTTTGTGATTTTGCTTCGGGGAGCACGACGCTTCTGCTTCTCGGCAACTTTTCTAGGTTCCTGTTTGACTTGACTGGGATCGATACTGGATGGTTTAAGGCCAACTCTTTCAAGACTGCGGGGAAGCTCAGAGGCTGTAGGCACTTTCGCTTGCTGCCACAGTCGAACAAACTTCTCGTCAATGTCACCAATTCCTTGAACAGCACTTGGCCACACCAGGCGGGGCTGTCCGTCACGTTTGTTTTTGATCACGAGGATCTTTTTCTCTTCCTCAAGGCGCTTTATCGTCGGTATGCACCCACTCCAGCCGTCCTTGAGTTCTTTGACTGAAACACCCTGGAAGACTTTTTGACTATTGAGATAGCGCAAAAGGTCGTCGGCAGTGTAGATGCCCATCTTGGACACATAAGTTGCCGTCTGGTTTTTTGCATCAATGTGAATGCGAGGATTGAGCTTCATCAATGGAACAAGGGGGCCCACAGGAGTGGACAGGTATCCCTCAAGGTCATTGAGTGTCACTGGAGCTTCCGTACGCTTCAAGTATTCAATTGCGTGAACAAGGTGCGTATTGCGATGGACACCGATATTTCCAACTGCCGCGGGTGAAGGATAAGTTGACGATGACTCCGGTGTTTCGCTCGAACTTGCGAGTTCCGCAACTTTCCTTCGTTTTGCATCCTCTCCATCGCTACTTGGACGTTGTTCATCAACTACTCGCTTGGCATACACAGGTGCAGAGCGTACTTTTGCCTTGAACGAATTGAGTTGGTCATTCAGCGACGGCATTTGTGAAATGTTGTTCCCTTGACAATATAAAAGAGAGGACGTGAGAAGATGCGACTGAGCTGAGAAAATCTCTTATAATCGCTTCCGTCTCTGGTCGTTAATGGCCACCCACGCTCTATAAACGACCTTGGATTGATGTTTTAGGAAGGGTTGGTTTATCAGCAGCACCAGCTTCGCAAACGCCTATGTGTCAAGCACCCGAACCAGCTTATTAAAGTTTCCTCAAGACTGGGTCGAGAAGGGCATCAACATTTTTTCTTTCATACATACAAGACCAATTCTAGCTTTCAGGTTTGTGAGAAGTCTCGGTTCTACCGGGACTGACTGCAGCCCGTTAGATGAAATTTGCTGCCAAGCGTCCTTTGGGATGTATTATTTGCAGCAAAGAATGAAAAGGTCGTAGATCAACACTTCTCGCTTAAAACCATCGTCGTTCAGGCTGTCGCTTCGGCTGACTACCCATGACACGGGGATGACCTGGTTTAAGAGACATTTGTACTTGTTCATTAAATTTTTGGGTCGAATCCGTCTGTATGGACTTGCCGGACCTATGTGTATATTCCTATATGTTTAGAGGTATCAGACCAAATGACGGATAGCAAGCAAATCAGATCCATAAAACTTAGATTCTCCAAAATACGGATTCGATTAAGAAGAGTACAATATCGGACATTTCTTCAATGCACTTGAAAGACTCCTGTGAGCTCAGCCTATTATCCCATGTTCTGACGTTAAGTAAGGAATGCCACCGCCCCAGATTATGGGAGTCTGTGGGGAAGAAACGTAACTAACTTCACTCAGCGCGTGACAATGACGGTATTCAATCAATTTGGAGCTTGCGATGTTGCAGATGGCCTTGCATTTGCAGGATTGAATGATGGAGGGGCTCTACCGTTCCTCATTCAACAATCTGGGCCACCTGGAACAGTCAGTGGTCCTGCCTATACGGTGGAATATGCCCCATTGTCCGACCCCCGTCCAGCCGTATCTTCTCATTATATTGACAAGGCTCCTAAAGGTGCAATTATCCTCATCGTCACTTCGAAGGAATGCCAAATTTCTCAGGCACCATTCTCAACTTTGACGAATGCGCTTTATGGTGGTTTAATGTCCACCCGGGCAAATTACCTTAAATGTGCCGGCACCGTTGTTCTTGGACAGATCAGAGACATCTCCGAGCACCGTTCTTTGAATTACCCAGTGTGGAGTTATGGCGTTGGCGTATGTGCACCAAACAAACTTGCCAAGGTTGTAGCGATTAACGAACCGGTCACATTTTATGACAGGACAATTTACCCTGGCGACATTGTGGTAGCCGATATCAATGGGGTGGTTGTCTGCCCTCAGAACCTTGAGGCTAAAGTGCTTGAATATGTGCCGCAGCGAGTTAAAGCGGATCAGCTTGCAGCAGAGGATATCCAGAACGGTACTCCTGCTGCTCAGGCACAAAAACAACGTCGCGCCGCAATTAATGTTACAAAATAGTATACTAGAAAGCCTGAAATTCATATACCTTATGCAGTAGTTTCATGGGCTGGCTGTGGTGTTGACTTGCGTTTCGACTTCTTGTGCTTTCTTGCTTTGGCCTCAGCCACAAGATGCTCAAAGAACTGCATTTCCTCGTCCTCCTCAGCCGAACGTTGCGTGGTTTTGAATACCCTGCCAACCATTACCAGCGCTTGAGCACGTTCGACGCGTTTGGATTGGGGAACAGACTTGTCGTACAAGACACGATCGCACACTTCCCGGAGAACGCTTTGGATCTCGAGTCGGGAACTCAGCCACATGGCATTAAGAACCTTTCCGAGGACAGTCTGCTCAAAAACGGCTTGCTCTTCAGGGGTAAGAGCTTCTTCAGCCTCACGTTTGGCTGCGTCGTTCATGTAGGCTTGTGCATCGAGTGCGGACGAAACAGTGTTGTAGCCATCCTTGATGATTGACCCGGTTTCCTTGAACTTGCCAAAAACACCACCAAGCCCAAAGAACTTTTGGGACTTGAGAAGATGGGATCCACGGACGTAGTATATGTTTCCAATAGAGTGAAGAAGCTGGATTCCGAAGCTCTCCATTTTAAGCTCGTCTGCCTCGAGTTGCATCTTTCTTATGAAGCTTTCAGTGACGTCGCGCGTCTTAGGCGCTTCCGTCCAGACGCTGAGTTTCTCGATAAGGCTCTTGGACAATTCTGACACGCGCTTTTCGCGAGCTTCGGCACTCTCACGGTGAATGCGATCAAGCTTTTCCTTGCGGCGTTGCTTCTGTGCGAGCTTCTCCTGTCGCTGTCGCTCGAGCTCCTTCGATTTTTCACTAGAGTGTGAAAGTACATGCTTCTTACCTGAAACCTTTTCGGGTTCTGGTGCAGCATCGTGGTCATGAGCCGTGTGAGAGAGTCGCACATGTCCAGTCGCCTCAGTGGGTTTTGTCGTCGGAGCACTTCCGTTGGCCTCCCCTTCGCCTTCAGTGGATTCATCTTCATCAAGGCTGCCTATTTCTTGCATTTCTTTCAAAAGAGAGAGTTCACCGATCCACGGTCGGAAAGCTTCGCCACCAAAAATAGCCGTGGCAAATTCGACTGGATCCTCAAAGCCTCCCTGGGGCTGAGCAGACTCCTTACCGAGCTGGTCGTAGCGTTTTCGGAGATCAGGGTTACTTAGAACCTGGTAGGCTTCACCAACGGCTTGGAAACGTGCCTTTGCCTCATCATCTCCGGGGTTTTTGTCTGGGTGATGCAACATCGCCATCCGCCGGTACCCCTTTTTGATTTCGGCATCAGTCGCCGTCACTGGGACTCCCAGGACATCATAATATTCAGTATCGGCCACCATTATAGAGCACTAAGGGCGTTTACAATTAGGTGCTCACTCGGATACTCTCAAACCCCAATTGGAATCGATCAATACCAGAAAGCAAGCGGATAATAAAACGAAGCTTGGCTCTGTGACTACAAAGGTTCGTCTCTTTCGTGAAATTGATCAGTGGAAGTCTTTCGAACCCTAAAATTCTTGTACCAACTTGACCGCTCGTAACAACGGAGAGTGTGATATGGTTGACATAAAAAATGGCCGAAGCTCTCGAGAGGAACTGGCCGGAGTTATGCTTATGTAAGCGCAGAAGGAAGCTTAGACTACCTTCACGTCTTGGACCTGCCGCCCCCACCCCCTTTGTGCACGCACTGAGTGCCACTGTGCTTTTTAAGCGGTAAACCGTGTTAGATACAATTGGGTCTTTCGGAACCCCTGACCGGAAAAAAAAGGCTTGTGACGGGTGTTTGCAATACCATTTTGGAGACGCGACACAGTGATTCGCCGTTCCTCTTTGAAATACCTCTGCTCAATAAATAAAGCCAGCTGGCAATTAGTAGACTTTCATTCGCTGCTTCAATTCATCCTCATTTAATCATCCATATACCCCACTGGAGTTTTTCCGGACGACTTCAAGCTTCTTCTCAAGGGCATCTCAACTAAGCTTTAAACAAGCCGATCCGATTTTTAGAAGTCGTTTGGGGCCTTCTCATAATTTTCTTTCTTGAATTTCTCCCTGTAGAATGATAGAGCATCGGTTTTGAACCACATCGATGCCATGTGGGACTGTAGCCCACTTACCCGGCTTCTGCAGGTATACCGTAACTCTGGTGATCACCGCTGATTGATCACCTAAACATTTGCCATGGCCAGCGATTGCTAGGTGGCGGTGGATCGGAGAATGGGGGGGGTTACAACTGCATCGTTAAATATAACGTTACCAATCTTGCATACGCCCTTCCCCGAATTTCCCCACTATATAAAAGAGCGATCGAGTAGACAACCGTTGTGCACACAAGCTAAAATGTCTATCAAAAACGTTGGAAAAGTCGGTTATGGCCTTATGCGTCTAACCTCAGATCCCTCCAAGAAGTTCACACAGGACGAGTTCAATCAGGTTCTTAAGACTGTCATCGACAATCGCGGCTACTCTGAACCACTTTTCCTAAATGGGGGTGAGTTCTATGGAGTCCCTGAGCCGCATGAGAATATCACGAAGATCGGCGAGTTTTTCCGGACTTATCCCGATTACGCTGACCACGTTTATCTTTCTGTCAAAGGAGGAATTGCCAAAGGCACGTGGAATACTGACGTCTCCTCAAAAAATCTGGAGAGGACTTTCGACGCAATTAAAGCCGCTTTGAAACCACTTTATGATGCTAGAAAGAAACTCCCTGCGACTTTGGACATGTTCACTTTGGCTCGAGTCGGAAATCGCCCTATCGAGGAGACTGTCGCGGAATTGATGGATTATCGGAAGCGTGGCTACTTCGACGACCTCTGCCTCTCTGAAGTCGGAGCAGAGACTATCAAGAAAGTGACGGCGAAGACAAAGGTCGCTGCCGTAGAAATCGAATTCAGCTTGTTCGTTCCCGATGCTGCAACTAACGGCGTGTTTGCGATCTGTAAACAGCTAGATATTCCCGCGGTTTGTTATTCCCCTCTTGGAATGGGTCTATTGACTGAAAACGCATCAGAGAGGATTGGACCGCATCACTTTGACAGATTTAAGGAGGAAACCTGGGCGCACAACAAGAAGCTGGTAGAATCCATCAATCAGATTGCGGCAAAAGTTCATCTCTCTCCATCTAAGTTGTCGATCTCGTACATCACGACCATCAGCGGCCATGGAAGCTATCCGCAGCTCATTCCAATTCCTGGTTCGACAAGTGCGAAGAGACAGTTGGATAATCTCGCTGTCGTGGATCTTCCGCACGACACTGTGAAAGAGATTGACAGTGTGATCGGTGGTTTCGAACGCAAGGGTTTGCGTTATAACGCTGAGGCGGATTCTGGTTTATGGAACTAAATGCTCTATACAAGACATCTATAAGTAGGAGAAACAGTCTAAACATTCTGAGTCAAAGCATTGCAGGTTATAACTACCAAAGAGACTGTCTTGCTTAGCATTTTCAGGAGTTATTGGCTTGGCTAGCATCAGTGGGCCCCGTCTTCGAGAACTAGGGCTGGCACATTTGATCAGCCATGCTTGACGGAGAGATAACGTGACAGGTGTAGCACAAGCAAACAGTGTATAATGCACAAACGATATTCTCGAGTGAAAGGTTTCCGATTCAAGCGTCCAAAATTAAAGACGAATAAATAATGTGCGATTCATGTTAAGATAAAATTTCAAGACCTACACACACTAGAATAGACGTAACATCTTCGTTCTAACAATAACATCTTCGTTCTAACAAGATAGTGTATGGTGTGCGAACTATCATAATATACTAATTCAATGAAGATACCCATCTTCAGTCAATTAGTGTGTGCTGTTGCACAAATCAGACAACTCAGGCTTAATCTCAGTGGATCGTAACAACAAGGCTACTCTACCACTTACAAT